>CAJQZM010004051.1:0-23074 GCA_907164665.1 Colias nastes | reverse complement strand
ATTATAACTGTAATGACCTTGTTTAATATTGATTATCATTACTTTTGTATCAACCCATGTACATGGGATATTCGTATCTCATACTAAATGTATGGGAGGGTTTCAAGTTAATTTTTTAGATATTTCTCGTTTTATTTTTAAAAATTTATTATGGCCATTTTACTCATTAGGTTAAATACTTTCGATATCAGTTTAAAGTTTTTTGATATCTGTAATAGTTACGGAATAATCGCCTGTGCACACTTAACGATTACACCCTGTATACCTTTAGTTAGAACAATAATGAAGATATAAAAGTTTTAAACAAATTTGTATTGTTTCTACTTTTCTATGGACAAAGCCAGGCCAGATGGCCTAGTTATTGTTGTTAGTGACTTAATTATTGGATGTTAAGCATTTTTGTATTTGTCCTCATATTATGCCGACGACACGGGTCGACCTCTGAGTCTTAAATATAAATAACGGTGATGTGAGTGTGTGCGTGTCCGATTTGTGTGTTTACAATGCTCGAATCGCACTAACACTACTAAGGAACAATACGGACATATTAATCTGGGCATTCACTGTAAGCGAACCTTTAACTATTTTTAAATGTACTATAACGTACTAGAACTCCGTGCAGTTTGGTTCTATAACTTTACATTTTCAAAGGAGTTTATTACTACAATGGAGTCTCAAGCAGACATCGGAAGCCCGAGAAATTCTCAATATTTAAATTTAATAATATAAAGTGTCTTTGACATTCTGCTGCTGCGCTCACAAAGACTTGCGGCAGATTAGTTTTTAAATTGCTTTGCGGCTACCTATTACCTTTCATAAAAACGTTCATCAAAGAACTAATATAATCAATCGAGAAAAATATTAATTCATTAAATACCTAAACACTATTCACATTCATTTTTTGCAAACACATTTCGCTTTAATTTATATTTTCTCAGAAATCTAAACTGTTTAACGTAAAATTAAATTTAAACGTACCGTTTCAATTTTTGCAAATGCAAGGTACGAATATATTTTCAAAGGAATATTTAACGCTTTATTGTGTGACACACACTAATGGCTCGATGCAATGGCGCATCGTGTAAAGCGAAGTGTGATCTATTATTTATTTGATCTATCAGTTATCAAAGAGAGTGCTGTCAGTTTCCCCATACATCGAATATATTTGAAATGTTAAACACTGCAACCAGAACGTCACTGCATCCGTTCCATGCATGATGTGTCCCGATTTTAATTTCAAATTAATGCAATAAATTTCAATAATGTCTAGATATAAATATATTCCAGAGAGTAAATTCTACATCATATAGTTTATACATTCGATCGATTATACGCTGGCGGAAATGGCTGTAGATCGATACTATTGGTGTAAAGTGGAGCAGACGAGCTTGTGGTGACTGATCTCGTGTCCAGCTGCGTGCCATATTCGTTGTTCTCCAAAGTCCCAACCGCTGAGATACTGCGCTCATAGCGCCGCGCTCGCACTGGGTTCGTTCCTTAAACATTAAATGCATAAAATATGCTCTGATTTGAAACAATGGGAAAATATACATATAATAACATCAATGAATAACAATGGAGTATAAATTATCATTTAAACTGTTGTATATTTTATAAAATATTACAGCCCTTGTGTTTGGTTCGAAATGTAACGCAACCATATAATTTGTTTCGTTGTTAGCCGTTCGCAAAGCTACGTTTGTCGTTTAGCCTGCCTTATTACGAGCGAATGATTTTATTCTTATATGAAAGTTTTATTGCAGCTACAACAATGAAATATTGTGACAAATGCATTTTAAGGGCTACATGTATTGCGATATGGAAATAAGATATTCTAATCTTACAATATAATATTTTACATTTTTAATGGTTACATTTAAAATAATTCTTTATTCCAACAAAGGGAATTAAAACATGAGTTTTTAATACATAGTTCAAACGATTTCCAATTAATATATAAATGTACAATTAATTTTATTGGTCGTTTATAATGGTTGCATTATGCGAACCAAGAGGTGGTATAAAGTTTTAATGATATTGCACTCACAGATATTGTCAACTGCGAATTAATAAGCGTTTGAAGCTCGGCTATCAATTGGTTGCCGCGCGTCACTAGAGTTATATAACCGGAAATTTTTGGGAAAAATAGCGAATCATTAAACTACCTGTTGATTCTACGGACAGCCTCCCGTCCCGTGATGGAAGTTTCGCGCTAAATGATTGGTCGGCCAATGATAGCTATATAACGATTTAGTGCACCCAGATAGAACCTATTGCTGATATGGGCGGGTATAACTAACGAGTTTCAGCCGTCTTTGTAAGGTTGCCACTAATATTTATTTTTCAATTCTCGATGCGTAAACTTAACTAGGTATTCAATAGTTTCGAAAACATTTTCAATGAATTAGTTTAGATACCGATAATTAACCAACACGACTGAATCACGTACATTCTCGTGTGTAACCAATAAACATCCAATTCTCTGAATTAACTGAAACCTAATTACAAATACAATCACTTGAACAATTAGTGACACGATAGGGCTTTAATGAATAGTCTACAAGAAGAGTATCTGCCTAGACATGTAATTATGCACTTCATCTTCATTATCCGATCACGTGGTATTTGGGACTAATATATAAAACGAGGGGTATTCCGTATTCGATCTAATCACAATTTGGATAACTAAGAAATTGGATCATTTGAGTCAATAGCATTCCGTCTATCAAAAACAAACAAAATGAGACATTAAAAAAAAAATACGAATGGTGCTTTGTACATTTGCCCCATATCATGGAAGCCACATAAAATATAGAGAAATTAACAAGCATTAAGGCGGTTAAAATATAAAGAAAGCCCTTGACATCCCTGATAGCGACACGACTACCGTATTCGTGAAGGAGCGGAGCACGATCAGCTTGTAGATGATTTTTTCGTGATCGGGCCGTTCATTGTTCAGTAGCATTCATTGGATTGAAATTGTTTACAACAACCTCCGTGCGGTCAATGCAGGTTTTCCTCACGTCTCCTCATGATGTATTAGTACAATGATCCGTACGTATCAACGGGCTGTCTTCGTGTGCACGAATCTGCTATCTACTTGCAGGATATAGGGGCCACTATAGCCTGTATTATTTTATTCATACAGTCTGTGGTCGGTGTACGTAACATGGTAGACGTGATTCCACGTTCGTGTTTTGGACTTTTGGACGATATTTTAATATGTGGTTTATTTGGTACGAATTAGGAGGTCGTTATGAGTCTATTGTTATAGGGAATCGATGCTATGTGGCTTCGATGATTGCTCTTAAAAATACTTCAGAATTGTAGAGATATTTTTCTTGAAGTAATTAATTTTGCAATATGCGTTGTATTATGTATCTTTTTGTTGCTAGGACGTTATTAAAAAGTACAGAATTTCCATGGCTCTGATTGATTTTAAAAGCAATCACATTTTATTAGCGGAAAATTATTTCGATCAGCTTCAAGACTTAACTAATTTAACATTTTTCTTCAGAGTTGATATATCTTCGAGATGTTTACTCATTTTCAATTGAATTGATTGAACACATTTTAATAGTATTAGTAATATTATAAGTCTTCTAGAGTAATTTTAATATAATATATTCTGTATCATTTTCGTAACAAAGTTATTTGGATACGAGATTTTTCAAAGACGACCTATTTTTAAGTGGTTAATGTAAAGGTTATGTTTTAAAAACTAAATTAAATGCATTCTTCTTGTAGTTCTGTTTAAAAAAAAGTACCCACAGATTACTCCACAGTTTCATGTCGTGTAAGCTTTTGAAGGAGCCACTACAATTACAATATTTTGAGTCACTGTCTTGCCTTCTTTGCTCGTAGTTCCCTAATAGTGTACGACTAGTCAAGCCGACGAGGTTGAGATTTAAATGCTATTAAATGACTGCAATTGAATAATGTTCTTCTTTACATAACATTTTAACAGTAATTTAAAATGTATAAATTTACTAAAAATTCACATAGAGAATTGTTTTAACAAATAAAGTTAAACTGGTGTCAATAAACAAACACAAACATCACGAATCGAATTGGAATAAATTGTAAAACATTCAATCTGTTTACAAAACTACTGTTTCTATCTAACGCCACGCCGAAGTGAATACAAGCCGAACTCTGACATTATTTTTATTAACAACTGTGTAACTACCCTCGACAAAAAAAAAATCGTAAAACTGTTCCGTTATTGCCCTAGGTTTGCCAACATAGGTACATTTATGGGTGCCGAATTAGATTATTCGATGGAGAAAAACGATTAAATTGAAAATAACACTCCGTATTTGAGGATTATATTGTCCTTATGCCCTGATAGAAATACAAATACTTATTCAGAACTATTAAAACTACAGCTCACATTTTCTGTGAATTTAGAATGCTATACTTGAATAAAAGCAAAAATATGCGCGTGCGAAGTTGATGGCCGCGTCGGTAAAACTAAAAGATAAAAATCAAACGCTCTATAGTCAATTGAAGGTAGGAATAAAAACTCTGGGATCTAAATAAAACACTCATTGCAATGGCCCGAAAACTTTGTGAAGTGCGTTAATGTCCAGTCGAATTACAAAGTTTGTGATTGATCAGATTGTGATAAAAAGTACGTAGACTTTTACGTAGTATGCTCAATTTGAAAATTCGTCACACTTCATTATGATTTATAACATAAAATATATAACTTGGAATAGTATTATTTACTCATACACAATATTTTCTGACTGCATACAATTTTTCTTATTTTAAGCATAAATTATCCTTCCCCATCTTGTCTTAACTTACTAATTATTGAATAAGTAATTTTATTTCACTATCATCTTAACATACAAATGATACAAACAATTGACTTGCCGGTAAAACGTAAAGCATATAAAAATAGCCAAAGACAAAGAAACTATCGCATCTAAGCGGCGACGATATAAAAATAGAACATAGTTTCTTTTAACTCGAGATTCAAAGCAGTGGATCCAAACATGCGCGTCGTTAGGCGCCACACTGAAGTATTATTATAAGTGAAAAGCTAATCTGTATTTTACAAGCTCGTCATTGTTGTGGAGAATGCTCGATGCGTCTAGCTCGCGGGCTCGACTCTCTTGGACCGGCGCCCGCCTTTGACGAGGTCCGCTAAAGACGCTCAAGTGGGACTTCTGCCTCTAAGCGCATCTATGCTACATTTACTTTATTACTGTGCCTTTATGCTGTTATATTGCGCTAATTGCGGCGCGAAAAGTGTGAAGGGGTAATTCATGTGCACGCTTAGGGAGACTAAGAAGGATTAGAGTTGGTGGTAATTATCCTCTATTATAGTGTAGTAGGCTTTTGAAACTTCAAATATTGTTGGAATACACTACCCATATGTACAAAAATTTATAATATGACTATAGGATTTAACAAAAATGATTAAAATGTTGTGTATATGTTACCGGAAATGTATGAAATCAAGGAATTGTATACAAATCCTAGGAAATGTGTAAAATTCCGATACCATTTAGGAAATGTATAAAATAATGTTTAAAAAACTATTAAATGCATAGATATCCTAGGAAATGTATAATCTTCCTCGGAATTGTATATAATTCCAATATCGTATTAGGAAATGTATAAAGTAAATGATTTCTGTAATAAAACACGTTATTTTTTTTTATTATAGCACTTATTGAGACAATCGGGTAACAGTCTTACCGTAAAATAATAATAATATGTTCAAATTATCTTACTAATTAACATTTCTTAAATCAACTTATATTCAATCAAATCAAATTTTCATTTGATAAGTAATCAGTCCCCTCGTCCCGCTGTCCCCGTGTACACGTCGCAGTCGGATTGTATAATCCGCCGTATTACAAACGGCCGGCATTTTGTAATATGCCAAAATTCGTCCTTTTCCAAAATTCTACAAAAAGACGGTCGCGAGCTGACGTAGCCCCACTTCGGGGGGCTCCTATTTCTATGTAAAACACGAACCTAACCTAACCCACCCCCTTATCCAAACCAAAAATTTCTGATTACGAATTTTCAGCCTAATATCTTAGATGTTTTACATTTCCGATTGCTATTTAGGAAATGTATAGATTTCCTAGGCAATGTGTATAAAATAATTTATTTCACACATTTCCGTGCGATTTTAGGAATTACATACATTTCCGTTAACATATATATTAACGTAACACGTAGGTAATATTACGTGCATAAGATTTTAATAGAAAATACTAAGTACAAGATAAAAATGTAGCCTATAATATGTATATTATACCATTATACATCAAAAACAACAATAATATTATAAAAGTGCCTTTGTGTATCTAATAAATTAAAAGAGGGAAGAAGTAAACAATACTTTTAAATATTTTCTAACCGTAACAAACGCATTTATTTTCTTTGAACCTTTTGTTTCAGAAATGACTGTAGGTACGTTCATATTATGAAATGGTATAATTTTCGATAGCCTGTAGGGAAATGCATAATCCCTGAATAAGATCGTTCACGGCAATTTCACACGCAGACAGACACGATATAATGGTGTTCACCACCACGGATGGCAGCTCCATTCAAACGGTTTGAATAAACGAGAATTTTTTTAGCCTTACGAGAAATTTTTTGGCCTTTAGAGAGAGAGAGAGGTATCTCTCTCTCTAAAGGCCATGCTCGAAAGCTTCAGCGTGGTTATGACAATAGATGCCGACGTCGATATTTTATGTTATCTCGTCTATACTTGTTTTAATTGGGGATTTAAGAGGATTTTGCAGTTGTTAAACGGAACGGTCGACTCTAGTAGCTTGAGTATTAAGGGTGTAAGTGCTTTTCTAACTGCAATTTTATTTTCATACGCATCTAACTCCGGCCTTTGATTCTAACGATGTTCTATTGTTTTATTTGCGTGGCCACGTGTATAGAAACGATATAAAATACACTAGTGTTAGAATTGTCCTTTTATCAATAATTCATCTATTTAATCAATATTCATAAAATCTATTAATTAGTGATATTCCATTAAACAAAAGATAGATTATGTTTACATTTTTATCCGCAGTTTTCAAAAAACAACGTCCGAAATAATAACTTCGTGCATAAAAAGTCCATTACTTGATACTTTTACAAATCTTATATCGCGAATCAAGTCAGCTGCAATAACTAACATTCAACAGTCCCATACGAGCGTTGCGGAATTTCAAACTATGGAAACAACTGGTGTTCTCATTCTGCGCTTCCTGCCTTTGTTTCAACATTTTTTAATAAAAAAGTAATAACCTAATGCTAATGTTGCTATGTTATCATAAGTCGTTTAGTGTTCCCTTTTCAATAGAGCCAAGTATTTTATCATAGAATTATATCTACCCGCCGACAATAAGATATGCATTTATTTAAATTAGTTTATGTTCGGTTAAACGAATCGTACATAAAGAACACCGCTACGATTACAGGCGGTGAATTTTCTTGATATTACACATCGATTTTTCAATTTCATAGACAAATTGACAGGC
Organism: Colias nastes; assembly: GCA_907164665.1. Lineage (NCBI taxonomy): Eukaryota > Metazoa > Arthropoda > Insecta > Lepidoptera > Pieridae > Colias > Colias nastes. The sequence goes on along the minus strand of CAJQZM010004051.1, from coordinate 15,563 downwards.
TAATACAACGAATAAGTGAACGTAATCATCTATTATGCTAAGTAGTTAAACCTTCGATATTGTTTACACGGAAAAGTAAAAATGTTACAAACATGGTTATATCTACAATGTAATTACCATGATGTTTATACAGCGTACGGAATAAATAATCATGTATTTTATAAAATGGGTCAAGGTTAATTATATTATTTCCATCGCTTGCGTTCAGAACGGTTTCCGAACTTTAAATCCTCCATAACATATTTTCATGTTTCACGTTTAAAAATTCCAATAAAACTTGCCGCATGAGCTTCGCAACAACGACCGCACTAATCAACTGATTCACCAAAATGTGATTAGAATTTTACAAACTGAACATTCTATATTATAATTAGAAAGCAATATAAAAATGAAATCTTGTTTATATGACGTTAAAAGGATTCGTCCAAGTGGGACGTTCTCAAATTAATTTTCCCGTGTGTTCACATTTTCATTGCGCCGCCTAACAGTAATATGTTAAACAAAATTTATTATTAGCGGACATTAAAGATCCGAGGCGCCACGTCTGACGGCCGCCGACGCATCACGCTATACGTATATTACATTATTCTATTGTTCGCTGTGGCAACACACAACGGCATAAAAGTCCCAGTGACAACGTATTTCAAAGGATTTTCTTAGAAAATGGATTGCACTTTGTGATAGCTCCCGTGGACGTTAAGTAACACTTTACACTGTTGTCTCTTTAAAAACTGACCATTCAAGGATAAACCTCCCACGTTGTTTGACCAACTTATTTAGATGTCGTTTTTTCGCATCGAACGAAATTAAATCCTTATATTATAAGGTTTAAATTAAGAGTTTAGAATTTGTCTCATGTTTAGAATTTGTCTCATGTTTTAAGAGTTGTCAGAAAATTTCACAAGCTGTCAAAGTGTAAATTTTGACTAACTAAATTTTCGTTATATTAATAAGGTTGCAATGTTACGATTTAAGGAATTACAATCGAGTTTATTTAGTCTATTAAAAGCATCATTAGTTAGAATAACCTTATTTAGTAGGAAAAATACGTCAGGAATTCCTTTATCTGCATCATTGCAACGTTATTTACAAAAATTGAGTTTGTTCGATGTCCATTTTAAAAGCACAGGGCAAATGAAGTAAGCATCCAAAGTAGTTCATAAGCGTTAAGCCGCTTACGCCTTTGTCAGATTGGCAAAAATGTAGCAAACAGGAATAAATGGGACTATCTCGTTACGTTGTTGTGAGTTTCTCGTGTGTTTTAAATTACCTGATCGTTTAGAGCTTTTAGAGCTAAAAGAATTTTGTTACAAGAAGCTTTCATAAGTTTATGTTTTTTCAATTATGCCTAATAATTACTTAAATGATTGTCTTTGATGTAGACTAACATTCTTCTGAATAAAATTTTAAATTAATAAAAGTAATAATAATAAAAATTCATATGTGTCACACATAAAAGTTGACAGTAAAAAGTTCTTTCTGAACCAATAACTTCTGATTATATATTTTATTCAGCACTCAGTTGATGTTTCAGATTTATTTCGAACGTTGTTTTAAATATAATTGCTTTAATTTCAGCTGCACAATATGTTTATGTCAGGTCAGGCCTGTTCATTACACATTCTTGCGGTGTAAGCTCCTAAAATCTAAATATAGGTAATCGTAACGGTCTCCTTCTGATGCGATTACATTGCTGCATTATATACTCGCACAATACAGTAAAAATTGAATCTTTAAATAAAACCACGCTATAAAGAAATGTTTATATTTAAAATTTACTTTATACCATACGTCCAAACTGACATTGAACCATCATTGGGAGAGCTTTTATCATAGTACATCAATCTAATCAAAATTATTCACAACTATACCTGTATTTTACTCAACATACATTTCCAGCGTAGAAGCGAAATGTTTAAGTAAATATCTCTAAACGTCTACATTCCACGCCGCTCAAACGGTAATGAAATAAGTTTAAATGTAAACAATAAAAAGATAATACAATTGACAAGTCCGGCGTTGCGCGCCGGCGCCGCGGGTACAATCGAGAGTGCGAGATCAAAGCGAGACGTGTTTATCGCTCGTGGACCATCGACTAATCAACCAACTGATTAATTTAATTAAACATTACGAGAAAGTTCTGTTTACTGCACGTTTCCTCGGGCCCACATGCGCGTTCAAAGGAAGTAGGCCGGACTATAAACAAGAGGGTATTGTCGAGACGGTCGCAGTGCTGTGCCGACACTACAGCCGCTTTCATACGGGACGCTCTGCTTTCCTTTTGCTATCTATTTATTTTATTTATTCAATTAAATCAACTCTTTTGATCTACGGTAAAGGAATGTCGATTGCGAGCTGTACTTAAGGAAAGCTCTCTCAAAGCTCATGCTTTTTCTACAAGGACATCTAATTCAATTTTAAATTATGTTTGGCTGAGGTTAATTGTTTATTGAATTACTAAAATACAATTGAGAGTTGTTAGGAATATTTCATTTTAAAGAATAATTTTCATTTTGACCCGGAGTAAAATATCTCTCATTTAACCCTCTATAATTTTATTTATATTTGGGACATACAGAGCACATTTTTGCTCAATTAATGCTCATAAATAATGATTATTATTTATCATAGGTGTATTTATTTAGTCGTTACTCTTAAACTTACACATGAATAGTATAAAAATAAAAAAATAAAAGGAATAATGGGTTCACATAACTCAAGATATGCTCATAAAAACTGCCAGCTGCTCTAATTTTAATCAATTAACGGGTATCGATGAAAAAAATTATTACAATGTTATTTTACTTCTATTGTTTTAATTGCAAACTTTTTATTTGTTATATTTACGTTGCTATTTCTCAAATAAATTTCAATTATTTCAATTTTATATTAATTAAGCGCGGTCTTAAGAATTTTAATAGCGTCCATGAGAATGAGCCCTTAGGTCGGCTGAGACGCGAGAGGCGCGATTGTGTACTTTGAAAATAAAGTAACGGACAAAAAGCAAATGTGCATTCTACATTTTTTTACAACTAAAACATTAATTTAAAGCGCGCTAAGAAATGGTAGTCTTCTGAGAATATAAAGACGTTCCGATCTCGAGACCTTAAGTGCTACTGTTTTTTATAGAAAATTGTGATATATGTATTTATTTCCACCTGCTGTTACAAAATATTTGAAGCTTTCACAAAATATAGTTTTTCATGTAAATGTACAATTCTACTTCAGATCTTAAATTCTAAATTTCATAATTTATGATATAGGTAATAATTTAAATCTATTCTCTCTCGTCACCATACATATTGTATAGACGTAGCAAATTCAAAGTACCTCATTATAATATAAATAAAAAATTTACTAAGAGCAAGTGTCGTGTTATTATTTTTCGCGTCGACTTAACGTCCTTTAAAAGCGACATTACGGGGACAAATTTGTAAATAGAACAATATGGCGTCAGCGGGTACACACGAAGGTCCTTAACCCTCATTAGCTGGACGAAAGGGAAAGCGCGCGAAAAAGAACGAGTTAATTCGGGAAAGCCAGTTTCCGCGCGCTCAAGTGAGCCTCTTTTTTTCATTTTGTTTTTAATTAGTTGCCGCTTAAACTTTTTCGCGTTCCGTTGTTCACTTTTAAATCCTATTTTTATTTTTAACCCCTTTCAATTACGTTCTGAAGGACAGCTCGCGTTATAAGCTGACGACACGAAGTTAGAAAACAATTTGATAAGTGTTTAATTAAATATTCTATCCCGTTGTGAACTTTTAAAATATAAATATAAAAACGAACATGTTGCGTGCACTGCATCGAAATAATCCGTACCGTATCCGCATTCGAAAACTTTGAGAAGTATTCCCGAACTTTTCCGATAAGCCCCGAGTGAGCTTGCAATAAAAATTATATTTTACTATTTGTAAAATGTTTTTAAAACATTCCAGGTGCTCACATTTTGAACTGCAATTGAAAATTCAATTAAGTGTTAACTGCATTAAAAGTTTAACGATTTTATTCTAGAGTGAATTTATATTTTTCTTTTTATTGGAATATAGGTACGTGGTAGTATTGACTTAAAATTCGAGAACTATTGAAATAAATGTTAAAACATTTCCCACTATGCTAATCAAAAACAATTACGTTAAACAAATAAAATAATGTTTGGCAATTTGATTAAATATAGATACATTCTAAGATTGTACTTAAATATTTTAATAGGTATGTATTATATTCACTTCATCATCATTTCTTAAGAAAAACAAGAGATGTACGCCGATTTTAGATTAAAACAACATAACACAGCGAGACGCGAGCGCTTTATATGAAAACATAACAATAGACATCCATTTGTACAATACAGAATTAATGTTCTAAATTAATTATAAACAGATGCGGGCGAAAATTTCCTTGTCTGTGTGAATGGAGACCAGATACATCATGAGCAATGGTGAGGCCCGGGGCCCTAATGTTGTATTCTATTAAATTAACTCTTAGAATAAACAAATAATATTCATAATATTTATAAATTGTCTCGAAATGCCTTTATTGGTTTCGATTTAACACATAACGTATTGTATTGAGTTTATTAATTGAAGTATTGTCGTTCTTTTTTTATTTTAGTAGAGTACGAGGAAGCTTCCACAAACTAAAATGTTTAACACAAAATCAACTTCATAACTTCCTTTAACACTGACCTTTTCGGATACTTTTTGCCCAGTTGTGTCTAAAGTCAACCTGAGACTCAACATCATATTTTTAATAAATTATTTGCCTCATTTAATAATACAAAGACGTAATACATTAAACTACATTAAATTTCTATACCCATTTATGTTTAGTGAAAGCTCACTTTTGAGTGGTGTCATAAAAAATATCAATTCTCCCTATGAATTATATATAAACTCATACAGAGATAAATCCACTTGACCGTTTTCATAAATCACTAATGCCAATGTCCCAGGGGGATCGTGTATAACCGGTGGTGCGATTTGGTACAACCCTATCTAATGCATTATGAGTTAATGTTGCCGTACGGACTGCAATACTGCACTATGGAGAAGAAATTTTACAGTATAGATTTACTCTTAGTACGTATAACGTTTGATAATGTTACGCACGGGTTGGTTATGAACATTATGAAGCTTGTTTTGGGAGTGTATAGATTAGCTTAAATACTCAAGTAGGTATGTACCTATAAGATGAGGTTATAGGTATTGAGTAGAATGAAATGCATTAGTTATTGATTTCAATTAGTTTAGCATTCGCGATGTTTTCAAGAACACAAAAAGAAACGATAAGAAAACATTTGAGAAGTTAAATTATGAATATGATTTATACTAATTCTATACACGGTTGATTTTAATCAATGAAAATATAATAATTTTCCACGAATTAAAATATAAAAAAGCTTTATTTTTATCGGCTCGACTTTTCCTCGTAAAGCTCGAATAAGAATAATCTGTTAGATTTCCTGCTAAGTTTAAATTCCACAAAGTTGTGCTTTAATGAGCTGCCTTAAATATTTTTCTGTGAATAATAGGTATAAGTGGTACGAGTAGTAAAATTCATAATTCTATAGCATAGTATATAAACATATATAAATTCCCTTTATAGCTATTTTTCGGAAGTTGGTTATATAATTTCATGTCCATATTTAATATTTATATTGTGTTTTTTTTTTCATTTAGTTATAAACAAATATAAATAATTATATTATATATAATTTAATTATAAACATATAAACAAATAATTCACAACTAAGCACATACCGAACTGAACTTTTATTGTCTAAATAACAATGGATTTACTGAAGTTACCAAGTTTAGTGGAAGTGTTAGTAAAATTTAGTTGTATATATTCACAGGACGAAGTACGCAGGAAACGTGGAAAACTTCTTGTTACACTATGAATAAATATAAATAAATTAAACACGAAACTGAAGGTTCTCGACGTAAATAATAAATTAAGCGGAGTTTGTTCGTAAGCGCGATGAAATAAGCACGGACGCATTAAATATTTTAACCGATACGTAATACGAAACTATACTCGTATTTTATTCACTAAGGACCATCTACACCAGTTACCTGTTTCGTCCGGCGCTGAATTATATATAAGTGTTATAATTCCAGCGGATGTATAGGTCGTTTTAAATTAAAAACAAATGTTCGTCAAAGTTCGCCCTAAATAATTCAGGCATCGCGCCTTCCCGCTCGCCGTCGTAATTGGGAGCCAGAGGGGTGAGGCGGGCGCGAGAGGTGCCGTGGGTGGGGGTGGGGTGATAATTAACATGTTTGTCTTGCTTACATCGTCGCCAGCGCCGAAACTACGCCGAAGTCAAATAAAATCTTACTCGTTTTGCATAAGTGCCGACTCACTAATATTTAACTTTACAGATACGACAGTGCCTGTAATTAATGCGATGTATTAAAACTTCCGAATGTGTGCGTTGAACTACAGTTATGAGCACGTTTGCATACTTCTTAATTCACATGAATCGTGTGCGACTTTACTGCCGTTGAAGTGTCTGTAAATTGAAGAAAAGTAAATAAGAGAGTAAACAGAAGAAACTTAATATATTCTGCAACATTTTCGCGACCTGACAGCTTTCATTCGGTCGGCTTTAAATATGTAACTCTAAATATGAGGACTCATGCCACGTTAATAATTTTCACTCAATATTAAAATCGCTTTAGGTTGATAAATTTAAAACAGTCAGAAATTTCTGACAACTTTTTCAGAATTTATCAATAAATATTTTGTATTAGGTAACAATACTTGGGTAAAACCACTGCTGTTCTAACGAAGACATTATTAGGGTTCTAACAATATTATAATGTAGGAACGACATGATTCCATACAGTACACTAGTTCATCATATAATTACTGCCACGTTATTTACTCTACCTCAGAATGGGTAAAACAACGTATTTAAACGTAAACTTCGAAAACACACACGTTGTGTCGAAATTATTTAATAATATATCCATGAAATAATAGGTCTCGGACAATACGAATGGCAGAAAATTGTATACACAAATGAGACAGTGTAATTGAAGTAACGACGAATAAAAGCTTGTAAACGGTACTAACGTCATAAACGGTACGTTGTGAATCGAGTGTGATCTTCCGACTTAAACAGTTCCGCTTATATTTCATTTAAATTATCTTTCGCTTTGCCATCATCGTCAGATGCGTTTGTGTATTACATTTTATTTTAATTTGCACTGCGGTCAAAGGGGAAAAGGCAAAGATGTACATTATCAAAAAGCTTTCATGATACTTCCAATTTGTCGTTTAATTGTGGTTGGAACTTTAAAGGATAACACAGACAGCTTAAATCAATAAAACCAGCTACACTGAATAACGTAAGTAACAATTTAATTACCGATCATCAAACTGAAACGAACTTATAAATTTACTTGTACATTTCATTGGATGCTTGAAAACAATAACAAGACTAATAATACGAAGCAAATCACAATTAATCGCAACATTGCAACTCAGTTGCCGACATGATATTTTAATATCGCGGAGCTGTTAAATTACTGCATTGTATGGTGAAGTAGTATACTATTCCCATAGGATGATCAATCCCCGTTGTCTAATCACTCGACTAGTCCGCAATAGAAAATAGAACAATAAAAAATGAAATAGAGACAAACTCGAATACACGAATAGATCTAGACACAATAACAACAACGGCAGATGCGTGCAATAGACGCAAAGTGCCTATTAAGCCTTCAGACGCTGTAAACATATAAAATGAAGGTTATTGTTCTTCTGAAACAATAAGACCAACATATTCCACAATTGACTGAAGCCATTTCAAGTGAAAGCTCTATAGAAAAAAATAACCATTGGATACCACATCGACGCACGCTTAAACAATCAAACGGGGAACAAAAAGACAGTAATGTGAAAATGGATAATGGTTCGGCCTGAGAGAAGCGCGCACGGCGCGGCAGCGGGCGAGCGTTCGTCGGCGCTGCCCGCCTGGTCAGGGCCTCGCTGCCTCGCAAACAATGCCCACAGAGACAATGCCACTATCATCTATGTCGCAGCCTACATATTTATTAATTAAATTGACAAGTTTTCTTCCTATTCTTTTCTAGTCGCGTGTATTGACTGTATTCATACAAGATATTAAATAGAAACACAGTTTCATTGCTTTGTAATGAGCGATTCAAAATAGAATTTTGTGAAGGTTTTTTTTGTTAATATATTATTGGCAGTAATGTAACCGCACCCGTACCGCCGTGGAGAGGATGTGTGATTAGTTATCCTTCGCCTCTCGGCGGATTCCATCCCCATTCTTCGCTAACTCTCCTATCACAAATGAATCATACGTATTTACTGAAACCTAACTCACACACGGGAATCTCGCGACTGTAGTAGGGCGTTCGAGCAGAACATTTTTAAGAAGCCTTTTTCTTTTCAGCGGAAGCATTCGTTCAGGTTAAGTGTAAGATATTTTAATAAAGCTGGAAATAAATAAATACGTTTAAGTACTATTGAAATATTATAATTAATCAAAATTTAAAGAAAATCAAATTTATATATTAGGCAGGATTCATTTAATTATAAAAATAATGTACTTAATTGGATTCGATTAAAAAAGACAAGGATCGTGTAATCGTGTACAATATTACGACATTGTAGTAAACCAAACAAAGCATACCTATCTTAAACGCCGAAGCTATCGTCACGGCTAGATTGACATGACAAACCTGTGAAAGCATGTAACCGGCGCCATTTGGCGGCCGTTGTTTCTGACGCCACTGAATGACGTTATCAAGATTCCATACAGGCGTGACCGGCGGATGGCGGATGTGCAGCCCATCCATCTGACAGGCTTTATGGAGCAGGAACCAATATTATTGTCGTAACGAGGCGCACACGTGCGCGCCTCTTCAATCGCGACGAGCCTCGCTCGCCCTGTCTCGATCCCAAGCATTATCCGTCAAAGCTCAAAAGCCGCACAAATTCACTCAGATTCAAACGATCCGACCTCCAATAGCAGCTCTTTAATTTTATCACATAACCACTTCCCGCTAGCCGATATTATACAATTAGGAAAACTTATTCGATCCATTTTGTACTCGCTCATTAACAAATTGTAGAAAAGTTTTAATTAATTTTTTACATCTCGTAGTTTCGAAACATATAATTTTGAGTTGAGCGTAAACTCGCTTTTAAAGTTAAATAGAAAAATGCAATGTATTAAAACTACGTAACAAAGTTCTGAATTCATAAAAGCAAATTCATGGCTCCTTATTATACCAACGTGTGGCTTTCGAGTGTTATAGTATAAAATAAGAATTTAAAATGCGACATTTTTTTACACAGACCGGCTTTGTTACCGGCGTTTATGGAAATTATATCTTAATGTCGAAAAAAGTTTTCAAACACGTCGTATATTTGTAACGAGCAGGGTCTGATTTTTTCATTACAATACACGTACGCGATGTTTCCATATTAAAATACATTTGAAAAAATAATGAAATTGTATTAAATTCTTGTTATACAATTTTATGCGCTACGGAGCCGCTGAGTTTTTCTCATACAATCGCGAATGTGGGAAAGAGTATTGTACCCATTCGTATATGAATATTATTTTAATAGAATAATGTAAGCGTAATTTAGCTGGCGTAACTTATTATGCACATTCTCCATGATGTGCAGCGTAATTGCGTAATACGGAAGCTTATTATAGTGTTCTTGAGCTATAAACCACTATGACCGAATTACGATGAAATAATGACTTATTTTGAAATTATTGAAGTTCATTGTGAAGCATTTCACCACTGCAGGATCGGATCCTGGAGTTAACCAAAAAAACTTTTATGAAAATTGTGAGTGCATGCATACAGAAAAAACTTTTTAAAAATTGTATCATTAACGTTAATATAATATTTATTCATAGATTGACAGTGAAAAAGTTTATGATAAAATTAAAAACTTTGATAGAGCATGGTTTTTTATGAAAACGTATTAGTTTCATTTCAATATTTCAATGATAAATTTAACTGTAAAAATTTTTGGAGCTTAACGTTATTAAACATTCTAATTGATTGTAAGACTTCATAAAAAGTAATTATAATAACCTTGGTAAGTAGTTATATTTATTTGAACAAACTAAAATACAAAAGGAGTCATTGAACATTTAAATGTCGGTCGAGTGTACGCACAATTTAATGGTAATCAAGGTATATTAATAATTCTAATTGAGATCAATTGAACTAACTCGTCTCACCCTTGACCTTAATAAAAAGTATAAAGAGACCGATCTTCCAGGCTCTGCATATATCTATGCTATGTTAATGTTGTATTATTATAAATTAAATAAAAAATAATTTTAATAAATGTTTTTATTCTGAAAATTAACAGGAAACTATGCGATCCCAAGCGATATTATTATATTTTTATTAAATAACCGACTTATAAACTACGACATTAAAAAATGTATTATTCTCGTATAAAATAAAACTATCGCGCTCTACATCGCTTAAGGCTATTTTCTTTAAAATATTGCACGATATTCCTGAGCTTTCTTTTGTAACTAATTACATAATGTTCCACGTTTTATAATACTTAATAGCTAAATGTACCAGTGAGGCTGACAGAGACAAGCGAAGCAATAGATCGCGCTCCACCAAGCAAGAGATCGTTGAAAGCAGTTCAAGACCGGTCAGTTTTCAAGCTCCGGAACCTTCGGCACTAACCTTACTCAATAGCTTTTATTTCACTGCGCGCGTCAATGTCCTGCAATCTATTCATATCGCCGCTAACAACCACAAGGATTAAGCCGTTCTTCTAATCTTTCCACGCAATCAAACCTTAATTTTTACATTCAGTTTACTTCTAGTAGGTTCTCACATCCGGCTGACGTATAAGAACGTCCAAAATATATTGTTACATTTAACAGTTAGTCCAGTTCAAAGGAATCTCATCGCTTTTGTTGTAGCTCCTACTGTTTTTCATTTTAATTCACGATAGCAATTGTAACGGTCAGATGAAAAAATCGATTCATGTTTTAATTTACACCTACCGATCTCGAGCAGGAAGTTTACGACCGGTCGCTACGGAGTCGCCCCGTGCGCGTACACTGCACTTTATTTACATTGGGCCAGTAATCGCTCGGGCAAAGAGCGGCATTCTTTGTAGCGAGCTACAAAACTTTATCGAACTTTTAATTGTGAACGCAGACAAAAGCGCCGTGTAATGTTCAGCTGTAAATTAGTAAGAAAGGTTTTTACAAATAAAAATTTTATGAAGCGCGCGACGCCGCACCGCTTCACTAGTCGTATTTACGTTGCGCGCACGTGCCCTAAGTACCGTTTCAAACGTTCCGATGTATTGTTTGTTTACACAAATAAAACACTAAAATCCAATTCAATAACAAAGAATTAAAGATCCCGAAATAAAATTTATTGCTCGCGTACGATAAAATAGATTTATGAATGCGCCGCGCGAGCGACTTGCCCATAATATTATTAGGTACACTCGGAAAAACAATTTATACATATGTATACGTAGAACATGTGTTTGTTCCAAATCGAAAATATACACGACATAAGTGAATGAAAGTGTACATTTGATAGATTTCAGTGTTTCCATTCAAACTGCAACCAGCAGCCTGGTACCTATATTATTAATTCTAATGAATAGGTAGAGACTGCCTAAAAACAAAGTGTTATCTATGCTTATTAATTTCTTCATCAACTCTTTACACCTCAGTACCCGCTCCTTTCATAAATAAAGCAAGTATCGATACTTTTTCTTGTCCCTATATGAGTACTTTATTATGTTGATATGAGTAGACTGATAAGTGCATAATTTATAAACCTATAAAAATTATATCATGTAATACTACTAAAAGAGGTTGCTCCATTTTGTAAATATTCAATTAAGACACACATTAATATCACAAAGAGATAGCCGAAGTCACATGCAGAAGTGACATGCATCTACAATAAATGCGACGCCTAGAGCACAACTGTTTATAGACCCACCCCACGTCATGCCGAATATGTCAAACAAAAAAACATTGCGGTATTTTACACGTTGAAAATCACGGTGAAATACTTTGATTCAAAAAAGTCCACGGGTTTTGTTGTGGACGTGTCTGACGCGGAACGCTCGGAGCGTTTGCTATTGTTTATTACGTATTTTAAAAGTGGTTACATCATTTTTTATCCTCACCTATGTGAATAAAATAACTTATTTTCCGTTTACCGCTCATGGGATTATTGTTCTGGATTATTGCCGTGCTGTGAATCTTTTTTGTTTCGTCGTTTGCTGAATGCACTTTTATGCATGGGACTAAATCTCAGAAGCGAATATTATAAACATACTGCTATAACTTATTGTAATGTACAATTTTGTTGTTAACTTGAGACTACGATTTCGTTCAGCACCCATACAATTTGCATAAATTATAAATATTGTAATAATTATATTTCCTGTATGAATATTTGATTAACCTCTATAGATAACCGTAAAATATGTATCGTTGACATGGTAAAAATGCAATATTTGAAATAATAAGAGCTTCCGGTAAAAGCTAAAAGTTAGCTTTACAAATAAATGTCATTTGTGGTTATTTAAGTAGTACTGCGCATTATTGAAAACATGTGCAAGCGCAATTGCGCGACATAATTTGCCCAACGACTTTAACATATTGAGCCATATTATAATATTATTTATGATTACATTTTGTTGTTATAGAATAGACATGAAGTTCTTATAAGCATTAAGAACGACGTAACTAACTTTGCTCTATTGTTCACAGGCTAAGATACTTGAAAACTCCCACGCCTGGCTTGGAGCATCCACATCGTCTTTGGCAGGTCAGTCGATGCTTTTAAAATGAGTTTTATACAACTATGTATTCTAAAATTTTGATTTGAGACGCATTCATAAGAAAAATAAGAATTCTGATAAAACATGAATGTATTTAGAACGTCTAGACTAGAAAAACACATTAAAAAGCTTTATAGTTTTCTTTAATATAATGGCATTCCGCCATCCTGACATTGACTCTAAAACAAATAATTAGCTATAACTATTGGAACAATAAAGCTTCTGTTGCCACCTGTCTGTTTATTAATGGATATTGGCAATGTTTTGTAACATAATTATTAGAAGAGAATAGTTTACTGTTAAATCTAATATGTATATCAAACTGTTCTGGAATGTATGATATCCAACCATTTATACATAGCTTTTTTTAATCTTAATTTACTGATATATTGAGAAAATACAATCTTTAGGTAATTTACTTTTTTAATTTCTTTAACGCAACCGATTAAGACAATGCATTAATACAACAATTTTTCAATTTCAGTAGATAGCTACCAGTACCAGCTGCAATCCATGTGGCAGAAATGCTGGAACACAAACCAGAGCCTGGTACACAACCTGCGGTTCCGCGAGCGTGGACCGCTCAAGTCCTGGCGCCCAGAAACCATGGCAGAGGCTATATTCTCCGTGCTCAAGGAGGGCCTGTCTCTGTCGCAAGCTGCACGGAAATACGACATACCATACCCGACGTTTGTTCTCTATGCCAACCGGGTCCACAACATGCTAGGGCCCAGCGCCGACGGTGGTACAGGTATGTGACGAACCTCTGCTAATCTTACTTCCATGAGAGTGGCAAATCAAAAGTTACTACTATTGTGTCTTAGAACTTCGCGGTTGAAATTGACTTATCGTAGTTGAATCATTACTTGTATTATAAAAATACAATACAGACAAACATCGACCTTCCCATCTTGCGAATCTCATTTGAGTTCTATCACACGTAGTATACTGTTGTGACATATGTACTATACATATATCGCATCAGTAAATTATGTACCAACGCGATACGTGGACGGAACACACTATAATGACCAATAGAAAACTGTTTATTCTGTATATAAATACGTAGATACTATTAGCAAAATTCATAATGGTTCTTCGTTTTTAAAATACGGTCTGGCAGGACACAGAAGGCTGATCACCTGTTTGTCCCTAAAGAAAATCGATCAGTGAAACAGATGTATACATAATGCACCTACCCCATGCCCCACTAGGGGACATGGGACTTCATATTAAATATTTTTAAAATAAAAATTTAATAATTATGAAAGGCACCTTTCTTTGCTTTTAACGAAAAATACTTTTTATTTGCCACTACTATTTACTTTATTATTTATAACCATAGTGGATGTCGTTTTTTAGTTTTCCAAGTATTATTTATACGTTATAAAACCGCAATATGCTCTAATGAGATGTTGTAAGTTACACAATATTACGTATACACTATATTTGTTATGCGTTGCGAATTGTTTTGTTGCGAATTTTTCTCATGTCAATTTTATTGTCTAGTTGTGTCAGACTCAGAACGACAGTAATACTATTTATTTAAATGATCAATGTGAGCGAACAAATGCGACTGTAATATTTTTTATTCATTAAAAGCATGATATGTTAGTTACGTATTATTTTAAGGTTTTTTATGTAAGTTTTCTTCTGGAAACTTTCTCTGCACTTGCACCCAAGAGCGAATCTCACCGTAATTTAGATGGTTGTGGCCGCAACATTTGTTCCGCAACAATGTTGCACAATGTATATAGAAAAAATTGTGATCGAATGCTACTCAATGTGTCGGGCAAATGTTGCTATAAAGTCTAATCGCCTCGATGACAGAGGCGGTCTACATCTCACTCCCGCGACAGATGTTCGCGGTCGCTCATGGAAAAGCGCACAGACGTTTTCAAGAAAACTTCGACCGAATCAACAAAAGATATTTCCATAATATCATTTGTTGTATCGTCCACCACCCAGGGAAACAGTAATTGTGCGTTGCCTGTTCACGCTTTACTGTTGTGTGTCGTTGCAGATTTGAGGCCGAAAGGTCGAGGCCGGCCACAGCGCATCTTGCTAGGAGTGTGGCCGGACGACCACATCCGTGGCGTGATCCGCGCGGTCGTGTTCCGCGACTCGCAGGCCTCGCACACCGCCCACCACATCAAGGAGGAGGTGCTCCCGGTCTATCCACAGATCACGGTCAGTATACACACTCCACTAATGAGGTCAATTTCTCTTCATCGATAAAACCCACACGTCCGAAAGAAACGGAATTGCACCTTTTATTGTTCATGCGTTTGATTCATTGCTCACAATGACCCTCCCTTTGCTCTGCTAATGCGAATATGCCTTTGCGAACTTCAATTATTGTAATTGGCTGGCGATTACCATCGCGTTAGATTTAATTAAGATTTCTTGGAATTCCGTTCGGCTCTCGACCGTTTGCATGAAATAATTTTGTTATTGTTTTTTATTGTTTAATATAATAATACATTGTACCTACACCGACTGAATGTAAATGTCGATGAGCCCAACGGATGAATGTCGAGTAGTTTCTTACTGTATTATACAAGGGTTTCGGTAAGGAATTGCTTTTTTGTACTGCATCTTGTACATAAAAGTGTATAATACGGTCGGCGTGTGCGTTTTCAGGACGTAATGACGGTGGGGCAAAGTCCATATCCGGTCCCCTGCGGCAACGGGCGTGAGGGCGGCGTATC
>CAJQZM010004039.1:0-15518 GCA_907164665.1 Colias nastes | reverse complement strand
ATAACAATTAGAATATAACAATTAGGAAATGCCATTACATTTTTTTTTCAAATTATAGTGAAGCGATAAAATAATCTACTTCAATTGACCACATATTTTAACAGTTTATAATCCTATGAGTTTGATGTTAACGTACTTATAATACGATCACACTTATACGATGACAATGTCAATCAACAGTAGAATAGATCATCATCAAAACAAATCAATTAAGTATTAAGTATATCATTTTCAATTTACACATACATTCTGATTAAAATATTTACAAAGGCTGTTAATATAGCCATACTTAACTTACAATTTGTTTATTAACAGAGTGTGTCTAAACTGGCGCCTGGAAAAACAATATAAATAATAATTAATTGGATTATTTGATCTAAGCTGCAATACTACAAACAATGAATCAGGGACTTCGGACAGGGGAGGATTCGTGTGATGTAAATGTTAAAATATATGCGTGAAAAAAAAATCAAGATGTGCGAAGTTTTCTAACATTTAATGTCTTTCTCTGTTTTTAATGTAAAAGGACGATAAAGAAATCTTCTACACGTTTATAAGCAGGGCCCTATCCTAAATTATGTATACACTCATCCGGCCCTGTGGCAAAGCCATATTTAACAATATTCAAAAGGAATGTACGAGAAAACTTTTCAATTATTCACGAAATAAACAAGAATGTTTAAGATATTCGGAAGTTTCGAGACCGTAACCATCATTGTGTTGTAGATAATTGGATAATGGTGAAGTTATTTACAAATAAACTAAAGATTAAAGTTGTAAGTTATAAGTTTGTACGATGAAATCTATGAAAATTCTGATATAATTGTGATTTGCCGTGTATTGTAGAGTTGTACAAATGTACAAAAAAGCTGTATCTATGATTTAGGTATGTGTTTCTTTTGTCAGTATTATACATAATAATAATATGTTACGAAATTTTTCAGTTAATCTTCATCAGATCGAACCCAGAATCATTGGTTCCTAATCACCCACACATCAAAGAGCAAATAACAAATATATCATATAAAACTGAACATAATTATTGATGTAGCATACATATTTAAAATTTTATCCGGAAAAATATTCGTGAGTAATCACAAACGATTGCAACAATACATTAAAACGTCTTAAATAAGATGTTTATTTTATAAATTGTCTAATAAATCTGGTTTTAAACCCACCCACTTTTGTATGCAGATAAAATATAAGTTTGTGATTGTGAAATTACGACTGCTTATTTTTATTGCTTTTTAATATAACGTCAACCAATTTTGGTATTGGTCGTTAAAAGCATTTTCAAAGTCCTACCGAAGAAAAATAAATTTATATATTTGTAATCATGTAGCAAAAAAATAAATAAAAATGTAGTACCTATAAAAAATTTTGTGTGATTTTTTGCACTTATGGTTTTCATAACATAATGTACACTGTACAGAATCTAGATCTTATGTTATCTACTAGGTAGGTGCCTAAATTATCATCTCATTACAATTAGAAACATTAACATTAGATTATCTGAATTCTTTACCACAGATTCATAACAATTTTGATTTCAAATATCGTTGTATAAATTAATATTCTCAATAATAAGAATTTATTTTCAAGTGCTGCGTGACCGAGTGCTCTCAAACTGTGCTCAAACTCAAATGTCAGGTCAAATATAATTCAACTGAAGCGAGATCAATTTTGAATCACGAGAATTCTACGTAAAGTTATTTACGTTTCGGACTCAGATTTAGCTGTTATATGAATAAAATGATCAATGTTTATTTACTTATTTAATAATTGTATTAATATTAGTTAATTCTTGATAGAAACCTTAGAAATAATATACTTACCTACTTAAACAAAGTAAAAAAAAAAAATCTTTTACGGCCGTTTTTGCGCCAATTTAAGTTTTAATTTATTAGAGTACGAATTAATGTCATTAAGAAGATACTTTGCTATTAAATTTATTTAAAAAAATATCATAAAATCAAGCTATCAAAATATAAAAAAAACTGATTTGAAAATTTTTTATTGAAAAAATTGCAGTAAGTGCTATGAAAATAAGTGGCTGAGCAAAATGATTGAGATATTTTCCGCTAAATAATTGAGACAGTATTACCCGACGCGGTCAGCGACTGATTTACAGTCTCTTCAGTACACTAATTGATTCCCGCGGTTGCGCCTGTGGTCACATCAAACAGTTGCTGTCGAACCCTCGATGTAATGAGATTTTCATTCCCATTCTACATTTATATATGTCTATGGATTTGTTTAATAAATAAGCTTTATTGAATAAGTTTTGGAATAAATGTAAGTTCCTTTAAAATAATAAAATTTTAATATCTACCGTATCTTTTTTAATAATTCCAAAAATCAATGAAAATTAGTTAAAATACTAATTGTAAAAAAGGATTACAATTACCAAATCGGTTTCGACATCAAAATTTCAGTATTCAAAAATGCACCTTTTGCTATATCTTTGAAAAACTATAATAATATTCTTTACAGTTATCCCAAAAAAGAAATATCGTAATAACCATAATATAAGGGCACCACTTAAAAGTATATTAACTTAATATCCAATACACTTAAAAGACCATTTTAAAAAGGTTTATTCGCGAAGTCGTATCCATTACGACAATTTGAAAGCTTCAGTGAGTAAGGTTTAGCTAGGATTGGGGTTATCACTTGCGAGAAATATTTAAAGTAAAATTTAATTTAATTTGATTATAAAAATTTGAAATCTATTATTCAATTGGTATTGTAATAATGTGGTAATGTTCTTGCTAATAAATGTGATTGCCGTGAAAAATGCCATCGTTTCAATAATAACGTGCCATCAATGCATTAGTTGATAAATAAAATTAATATTATGTTAGAATTACTTCTTGTAACGGTTGCCGGTCGTAGCAAATGAATCTTTAAATGCAGTTCTATTTCTTTTTAAAAATAAAAATATACATATAATAAGCCCTATGGTATTATACATTTTACGTAAAAATTAAATTATTTGTTATAATTATAATATGGATATCTGCCAAAAGCGTAAAAAAGGAACATATTATATTCACATTAACTAGAAATCATATTGACTAACTCAGCAAGTCAGACTTTTTGACAGCCCTAACAGGATTTGAGCTGCAAGTGTTTGCAAATATACCTACCTAAAGACGTTTTCATTTCTCAAGGGCTTAGGTAAAGAAAAACGGTAAAGTGATTTGTAACTGCGAGTTAAAAGGGTACTTTGGGCTAATTGGTTACTTGCAAATTGCAATTTTATTCAAAACTAATTTTCTATATGTAATTTTTTTTCGAAAAAATCATACAAATGAAATGTAACTGTACTACATTGTTACATTTGCGACGATATTATTTATTACACGATCTAAATCATTTGACGATTAGGTATGCCGCTCCACAAAAAAAAAATAATCTTTATACCCACATAAAGCAAAATTACCAATCTTCTAAAAGACCAAATCTAACAAATAAAATATAGCTCTGACAAAGCCCTCGCAAAAGCTTTAATATTATTGTTTATGAAATAAAAATCATACTAATAGGTATCACCATGTCAAATAGAAAACGTTAAAGTGTGAAAATTAGAGGTAACTTCGTGATTTTTTTTTATCGAGTCAATTTTAATATTTTATGTTTTTGGTCAAACAGAACCCTCGGAAATATAATCTAGTTTGATATATATTTTATTTTTAAGATTTGGTCTTGAATATTATCTACAGTACGTATCATCTAATAGAAGATTGGTAATTTTGCATTATACCTCTTCATAATAAGATTGTATATATCTATCAATAACAACTCTACTGTTCGAATACAATCTAAATATATTTATGCACATAATATGTCTGAGAGGACAACCCCTTGAGTTTGGGACTAATTTGATGATCCAGACATGAGACGGTAACTGGGGTTATGATTAAGTATTCAATTATTATAATTTAGAGGTATTTAATATAATACGTATTTATAGAGATTCGTGTTTTGGGGATTTTTCTTACTGTTAACTTTTACGTTTTAAAATCTCGATTATCTTAAGTAGATATGAGCGAAATTAATAGAAGAAAAATGTTATTATTATAAATGTTATTATCGTTCGTCAGCTCTCTTATGGTATAAGATTTTCTTGGTTTTGTATTAGATAGCAGTATTCAGCAATATTCCTGGATTATAATATATAGCCTGTACCCTAGTAGGAGGCCCGTGTCCCAGCAGTGGGAACATATATGGGCTGATGATGATGATGATTCTGATTCAGGATTTTTTATTTAAATGTGACGTTTTGAATTATTTATTACGATAGCAGCCGTAGATCAGTAAATTAACCTGAAATACACAACAGAAAATATATATAGCTAGGTGGAACTTAAAAAAGTCAATATGAAGGTAATTTAACTTGACTGTCAGACGTAGGAATGACCGCGATAACGTGTCTGTCATGTCAAATGTCACATGTGACAGCTAGTGGTTTCATTCGCTGATTGAAACGCTTCAAACACTTTTACACATTTTAAATTACCAGTCTGAAGAGTGTAACTTGGCGAATTTCAATTTTTATTTAACTCGTACATGTTGTAATCCATACTATTATTAATATTATAAATGCGAAACTCTGTCTGTCTGTCTGTTACTCAATCACGCCTAAACTACTGACCCAATTTTTATGAAATTTGGTTTGGAGATATTTTGATACCCGAGAAAGGACATAGGCTACTTTTTATCCCGGGAAAATGACGCAATCCCGGAAATCCCACGGGAACGGGAACTATGCGGGTTTTTCTTTGACTGCGCGGGCGAAGCCGCGGGCGGAAACTTAGTTAGTAGTTACTTACCTATATTATATTCTTTACGGCGTCTACGCGTAGGGTACTAGTTATTATTCTGTGGCGTAGATTAGAACTAAGATTTTGAAAGAAAATACTTTATCACTACTTTATCTATCCAGTAGACATGTTTTTATTCTATTCTCTTTAATCGGTATAAACTGCGATAGATTCTAATAAAAGAATTAACTTGTAACATTTAAAACTATAAAATTTCCGTCCTTTTTGTCTACGTGTATTCAAACAAAGAGCAATAAGTGGTTGTAAATAAAGGTAGCCTAAGTCGATATTAAAAATCTGTATGTATCTAAATGCATAAAATGTAATAATAATATCACTGCCAGACAAACAGAGTTACGCATTTAAGTATAAAGCTGAAAAGTTCGTTTATTTAATTGTGTCTTTGTACGCTCTATCTCAGGGACTAGTTCGAAATTAAAAATTATTTTAGTGATGCCCTGTTTAGTGAATTTATCAAGGCCACGCTACCACAAATAATAATAGCCAAGCAAGGACGAAAAATGCTGCAAAAATGTATCCTTTTGAGAGCAGAATGTGCGTGGGTTCCCCATAAACATAACTATGGATTTAATACAAGAGTAAGATTGCGTCGAAAGCCGGTATTATGAATTAACCACGACACCCATGACAGATGGCTTCCGTATACTTGAACGTTATTGATCGAACACATGGGACCCAATTTGAAAGACAATTGCTACTGCAGCTCATGTGGAACAGACGCACCTTTAATATCTACATAAATAATTATATGTAGTAAATTAATAAAAAGTTAACTCCTACAGATTGTGGTATCTAATTTAGCAAATTGGTAAATTAATAAATAATAAATTCTCAATTTATTGACAGCTTTTTACATTTTATTGTAGTACCTAGTAAATTAAATTGATTAATTATTGGATTGAGATGGAAGTGATTTTTTGATGAAACGGTGATTCTTCTTACCTACTGCGATTAATATTTTACTAATTAATAAGTGTTATAGCGAAAAAAGTACGTACCTATACTTTTAACAATTAAATACGAACCTACAACCCTCTACCAGACTCCACGTATCGAAAATAATGCATAAATTTTATGTAGCAGCAAAACATGAAAACCTTTAAAACATAAGAAGGAATAGATTTGTAATCTCAGCGAAAACTATTCCGTTATTTAAATTGAAATCAAACAACAATAGCTGTGATGGCGCCGCTATGATGTCTGCTAATAATTGAATTATAATTATAATGAACGAATACATTGACTCAATTCTCTTGCTCTAGTTTTTTTAATAACTAAAATCGACGGTTAAATTGAATTTTATGATTATAATCATAATTTTTATTCATCAATTGCTTGAGAATGGAGTTTTTATTTAATTTCGACATTCCAATGTAATTCAATGTAACCAAAAATTCGTATAATAATCGATGAGCAGTGGCCTAATAATATCTTTTTAGCTTTGTCTATGGTTCGTGTTATTTTTTTCTTTTTTCATGGCAAGGAGATATGATTATTTGCCAGTGTCAAGTATAAAGCCATTTCTTCCTAAACAATTAGTAATAATATCACAGATATAATATAGTATTGATCAAATTCCTTGAAATATTTATTATAAAATATTTTTTGTTACAAAATAAGAAACATGCATCAATTTATAAATTTCCTTGCACATTTCGCCGAGGCAACAATTAGAGCGCGTCACCAGCGTTGAAAATAGCGCGAAAATCTCATAAAGCGTATTTAGGACTCGTAAAACCCGCGGTTTTTCTGCGTATTTCACACCGTTCGTATGGTGACTTATTGTAATTTAAGGTTAAAGTATTACTGGAGTTATTCTCGTGTTTTACATTACAAAAGTTGTTGCTGTAATGTTCACATATTTTTACATTACATACCTATTTATTTTTTGTTTTTTAATCGTATTTACATCAAGTTCCTACTAAATAATTTAGTAGGAACTTCATGAAGTATATGATTTAAATAATATGTAGTTAGTGCATACAACATGGATAACTGTAAAATATGACAAGCAGTAAAGAAATCGACATACAATTTTTATTCAACAAATTCAACCAAAAACAGAAGAAATAGAAAATTTTCTATCTTTATCTATCTATAGGTAGTAAATGAAACATAAAATACGTTTTTATGTAGGTACATAGTTACAGACAAGAAAAGTATCAGACGTCAGACGGTTAGAGTAACTTTTACATTCTTACTTCAATAATTACAGATAAGTACTAACAAAGATTATACAAAAGCAATAACATACAAACGCAAAAGCTATCAGACAATGCGAAGTTCAAACAATACAATACAAAAGGATATAAGGGTTCGTAACCACCCTCGTCTTATCTTTATTAGCCGTGTACTTGATAACAGGGATTATACGCTGAAATTTGTTTGAGAAAGTTTATTTGTTTTTGGGAACATTATTTAATGTTTTAAATTGTTGTGATTCGGTATTTTAATTATTTTTAATATTTTGCTCTTATTATTGCTAACTAACTGCGCCCCGCAGTTTCACCCGCGTGACTCCGCTTCTGTTGGTCTTAGCGTGATGATATATAGCCTATAGCCTTCCTCGATAAATGGAATATCTAACACCGAAAGAATTTTTCAAATCGAACCAGTAGTTCCTGAGATTAGCGCGTTCAAACAAACAAACTCTTCAGCTTTATAATATTACTATAGATTAGTATTAGTATTAGATTCCAAAGTCTCTTGCCGGTTTTTCTCTGTAGAAACGGTAAATATGAATCCATATTTTGACGATTCAAAAGCGCTTAAAAAAGAAGTGTCACTGAATAAAGAAATGTTTATCAATTTTATGTCGTAGATAAAACTACAAGCTTCAAGCTCTGATAAGATGAATAAATAAACAATGTTCTAACTTACTCTTACTCATACGGTCTGATGTTCTAGGTTCAATCACAATACATATAATTTTATAATAATTAAATGTAGTTTTCACACTAAAGAAGAACTTTCATGTTAGTGAATATAACCACTTTGTTTCGTTTTGCTATTCATTTTGTGTCAGGGCTAAAAATACAACTAAACCTTTTATTTTGTCTCCAAGAGGTGTGAGTGCGTGAAATATAAAAAGAACAGAAAACATAGATACATAGATTGTGTGGTGTGTTTCTTTTTTTTAGTATATTACAATATTATTTTTATGTAAGAAATATTTCCCTTGTCTTTTAATTGCGCTTAACACAACAAACAACAAAACAAAAATAAAATCTAATATGGCTATTATTCATACTTGAATCATTTAAAATGCATCATCCAAAAAATGTGTCAAGGTACTAGTTATAAAATTATTCAATTAAATACAGTAGGTATTTCTATAATATATTTAATGATATAATATAATTCTATGCACTTGTGTTCGGTTACCTCCCAGCATCACGCATTATCTCAAGACACTCGATCGTGACAATCCATCTTGATACCAAAATGAATGTATTACCAGCTTATCTCTATGGCTATCTCTTTCTGTTCAAGAGCAGCTTTCTATTTGCATTTCAGTCTATTCAATTTTATTTACATCCTTTAATTGAAACGCGATTGCATAGCGATATCTATGAGCCTCTACTTACTTACTTACTAATATGTAAATGCCTATAAATATATTAAGTAAAAATATAATAAAATTATTTTAATGAAATCCATTCGACGCATTTAAATCTCATGGTTTTTAATAATATACAAATAAAGTTCAGAAACTACAATTTAAAATTTATTGCACACTAAACATTCACACTTTTTCCACTTAATCTTGGCCACTCGTAACCAATTAAAAAAAAAGTTGACAGCGCGCCCTCAAAGTTGGCAGCACTGAAAAAGCGCGGCAAACACAATGGAACACCATAAATATTCTAGAGTCATGGCGCAGCGCATGTAATAATTCTGACACTTTCACCGATGCCCGACCCGGGGTCAATTCCGACAATATCCATATTATATCGATGTCTGTATTGTGTGGGCATTTCGTGGGCGTATCGTATTAAGATGCTGGCTCTTTATTAATTGTATAATATATTACGTTCGTATCACTTGTCAATAATATTTTGTCGTGCATTGTGATTATCAGATAATAGAGTAAAGTTGTTACTTTCACTTTAGAGGATCTTTTGATGCTGTTGTTTTGATGTAACCAAAATATCTACGTGTGGGTTCTTAATTATATACTTACCGTTATTACTAAATTATCTGCACTAGTAATTTAAGGAACCTTACATGACTAAAAACACTAGCATAAATAGTGTCCACTTGTCAAGAAAAAATTTAAATGAAATTAATATGTTATACGACTATAAATTATTATTTGTCTTTTATTACCTGATTACTTTTAGTAAATATGTAAGAGTTACCTACGATGGACGACGTTACAGAGGACAAAAATAAAAATAAGTAATATCGGATATCATTAATAAATCACTTTTACAAAGTACCGGTTAATATATATTTGTAGAGAGAGTTTCTCATATATCTCACATGGATAGGTGAAAGTCAATTGCGTTGATTGATTTTGGTATAATAAGATCCGATTAAATTTCTAACAAATGGCCTTTAATTAGAATAAACAATCGAGGAAAGAAATTAAACTTCTAATGGAGTACAAATACGATTTATTCTTAATACTTATCAAATACAGATTAGAAAGTTAATAGATTTTTAAACAATACCACTGTACAGTGTACATACTTGGTTCTCTGTAATTGTTGACAGATGTGCCAATTTTAATTATTCTTTGCTTCAAACTGGATTGAATTTTCAAGTCCAACAAAGTTTAATATAACTTAACATTTTTATAAATACTTATGACTTACGAGCTTATTATAGTAGTGAATAGATTATTAATTAATAATCATCATCAAATGTATATAATATGACTGTTCATATTCCTATCAATTTTTTAATAAATCCTAACATGAAGCATTATGGATATGATAAGTTGAAGCATAATATTATCTACACTACACAATATTCATTAAAATATCTCTATAACAAAACTGTCACAAACCTCACATTTCAAACACTAATAATACACATCGCTACGCTCGTTTTCACTTCTGAAATACGGCTAAAGCGCACATCCATCGTTTGATATGTTTTAGACGAGAATGCGCCAGCGCATCTCAGTTCCCGAGACTATTTTTACCTTTTCCGTTCGACTGTACTTTACGGCCTCGTTAGGTCGTAAATGCTCACCTGTTTGTATGACACTGTACAGTCGTTAACAAAATGAAGTAATGAATTTTTATAAGAAACAAATGCGTACTGAAAAAAATGTGATAGTTTTGAATTGTCATTATAGGTCTACCAGAATCTGATGGCATATATTTTATACTTAAGAAATAAAAGATTTTCATGTGGCAACTTATTTGACAACTATCAAATTGGTTGTCAAATTATTTGTCTTCTTTGCAGTTGATGAATAATTTTTAGGATTTTGTCTAAAAAATCTTCGAAAATGTCGAAAAAGCCGCTGCGATCACAAGCAAGAGGTGTTGTTTATAATGTGTATAGAAAGTTATTCGATGAAGAAGGGTCAAACACATCACAATTTTCAATTTTGAAGATTTTATTGGTAAATTGGACTTACCCGTTTTGATACTTTAAATTAAAAAATATTATATGTAGGTAACTATAATATTGTTTGTTGATTAGAATATAATTTTATGAAAACTTATTACAGGAGTTTGCAATACGGCTATTCGTCAAGTCCAAGCTGTCCAAGTCAATTTTATAATGTGTGTATCTGTTAATACTTACGAAAATAAACATAGTTTTATTTTATTTTTATTTTATTTTATAAAAAATTATAAGCAGTCTAGTTTTGATCTACCTACATTATCATTACATCGATATTTTCACATGGCATAATGATAATGAATATACAAATATAGGTATGTGTAAATAATAAAATGTATTACCTGTATAAAAGTAATATGTATATTATACATGTAAGTATGTACCTACATAATATTAAGTGGATATCTCATTATTAAGTACAGTATTGTCCACTTATGTAATGTGACTAATGATATTGAGGACAAAATAAAAAATAAGCAGTATCAAGATCGTTCAGTCCATTTTCCCTAGGGTTGCACACTCAAAATTTTGATTTCCCTAATTGCCATCAGATTCTGGTTTACCTATATTTACTTAAACACTACACCAAAATCTAAACTTAGTTACTTTTCTTATTTTTGTTAAGGTTCAAAAATTATCTTCTCTTATAATGAATAATGTACTCGTCTACCTCGAAAAACATCCCTCTAATCCTGTCAATATCTTAAGGTAGAGCTAAAATTTAATAATTTTCTTAGTTTTTAAGTAAGAAACAGTCTAATAATTAAGGATTTTGTCCTTGATTGTACTTGACACCTGCGCGCGCGCACTAAACTGAAATTCATGTAACACGCTCCAGCTTTAGATAGTCACGAAATAACATGGTTCGCTATTTATTTATAGATTTATTTATTTTTGCTTATAAAATTCAAGACATATTTAAAAAAAATAGTGATAAGTTGTATAACACTCCGCTTCCTCGAACACCTACCTATCTATAAATAATAAACAGACTGCGATTTATACTGCTTAATCAACATTAAAATCATGAAATCGAATAGCCCAGGTTTTAATTTTTGATAAAAATACACACCTATTTGCAACTGGACTCCTTGAGAGCGTTTTTGAATCTTCATTTTATATAGAAACTCTTCAAAGACTCGGCAAAAAACTCTATTCATTTACTGTACAAATAAATATTGATCAATTCGGTTACAAAATAAACGAAATCACATATAAAATGATTTATCAATTCAATAAAACAAATGGACAATCGTACACGAATATGAAATGAAAAGTAATATTATTTTGGCGACATCAAATGATTTGCGAATGCGGGCACCATAATGCTCCGCAAAAACGCAATCGGATGTAACTGAAATAATATTTACTCTTGTGCTGTGGTACAAGTTATAGAACAGAGGGATTTATAGAAAATTTAAGGCTGACTGACTTTTTCAACAGAGAAGTTTTAAAAACGTGCTTGCTACTGCTATATTTTGATCTCGTTATTGAAAATGGTTTGAGAAATTGTTAAAATACTAAAATATATATATATATATATATTTTTTAATTTTTGATACACAAATAGATATTCATTTGAACTTCTTTTAATGTTGAGTATGCTTTAAAGTTTAAGGTATTATAAAATTATTTTTACATACTTAATAGAATTGAAACTTAATTTTTTACCTACATAATATGTCTTTTAAGTAGGTAGAAGAAACGTCAATGTTTTAGCCAACCGTAAAATAATAATATTATTAAGAAAATTAATTTAGCCTCTCTCTAAACATCTAAGCTTATTAACATTAGTCATCGAAACAAAATCGCTAACCACCATAACTTGACCCCCACGTGCTTTATTTAATTTCTGTTTGGGAGCTCTCTTTGATGTGGATGCTGCATATTAAATTCTCCACCGACGGCGTCCGATCAAAGGATGCAATTATTTTTACTTAACTACCCGCAATTTTGACAATATCTCTTAATATACGAAACGCTATTAAACGCTATGAGTTATGACTTTATTGAATGTACGTTATTCATTTAATGAATGTGATTTACTGTATGTGTTTATTACTTAGCGGTTTCTTGAGGTAGTAAAGTATTGAGTATCACTGTAGACTGTAGAGTGTTATATGTAATATGCGAACTATCACAGTTACTATGGCTCCTAATGCGTTTAAAAGATAAAAAGCTTGATTCAAGCTTTGAACACATCAGACTAATTAATGAGCAATAGACATAGAAATAACAATGAAAACAATTAATGTTGTAGAACAAACAACTTTTTGATAATAACGAAAATTAAGTGTAATTTATGCAAACACTTAATTAATAACCTAATCAGTTCGATAATATTTCACGTATTTACCTTTCTTTCAAATTCATCACTCTCTAGTAAATTAATTAAATTATATATATTTTAATAGTATTTTCCTTATAATTAGAACTATCTTAACCTGTACAGGAACCATGCCCATACCTATAGGTTACTACATTATAAGTATTAAAATTACAAATCTGTTTAATATTATTTTAGATCAGTCAATAACACTGTACCACGTTCGCCTATCACATTTCGTGTAACAAATTAAATATTAATATGATTTCTCGTGATTTACATGTTATGGCTACCACTTCCGTCCATCTATCGAGGTGTTGATCAATCTATTTTTCATTCAATATGATGCATCTATTTATATGCGTTGTATGCGTTTCTGGAAATTAAAACACGGATTTTTTAAATATATTTTCATTAAAGTAAAAAGTTTATATTTTACGATTACTACAAATTATTAATGAACTGGAACATGTCAAGATTACTAAGGGCCGATTTTTCAATCCTTGGTTAAAATTTATCCGTCCAATAAAGTATTACACGAACATTTTAAAATGTCACCTGTCATATACGGACAATTAGAATACATTTTGAAATGGTAGTTTAACACGTTATTCGATGAATAAGTTTTAACTAAGGATTGAAAAATCAGCCCTAAAGTGAATAACTTATATAACAATTAAAATGATTAGTAGGTACATAGTTTATACTCACTTAAAATTGTTAAGAAATATCATTCATAGAGGCCTTCAAAAATCACACTCAATTCGGTACACCAATCCGGTACTACAAATCTAATCCTAAATTCGATCTAACCATTACGTTTCAAGTAGTTATCAACTTATCAATAACAATTGCTGTGAAATATATCACAAAATACTAATATGGCGAATTTTTTTATGTTTAAAAAAATATTGAGCAAAAATAACACCGCTAACGTCCGCATCCGTATTAAAAACTGAAAGATAAAATCAAATCAAGCAAGTACAGTTCAGTGGTAAATACATATTATAATAAAAAATATATTTAAAGGCGTTTAGTGTAAGAAATTACGTATTCAGTCGGCGGCGCTATCTTCTCAAATTATTCAACGTGTGAACTCCGTGGACCGAGATTTTATGGCTAACTTAAATGGTACAGTCGAGCTGAGAAGTGCATTCAGAGAATTCATGACATATTGTTTGCGGCGGCGGAAAATTTCCGTTTCCCTTTTATTGTTGAGCGTCTCGGAAAAATGTTCTTTGGAGCTGTGAGGATTCTTGTTGCCGCTGTGAGGTATTTATAAAGGTTTTAAATTACACGTGTATTATAGGAAATGCTGAAGACATATTATTTTACATTGCTGATTTTGTTATTTTATCTAGCACTTATGAATTTCGTATAATATAGGCATTTAATTAAAATTCGCACGACAAGCGTGCAAAATATTGATGTGACTGTATGTATCGAAATAAAACACTTAAAAAAATATAAAAGAGCGTGTGTGCTGAGGACACGTGTCAGAAGTAAAACTTCTTTGGCTCTTGCCTTTGGCTCTTCTTTGGCTCTTCGAAGATACCAAAATCGTCACCTTATTTCATGACAATATGATGGTATTGCCATGAGGCGACCTTGAAATTTTACTCACCTAAAGAAATTTCACTTCAATAAAGTATTCATTCACATTCAACATTTTATATTAAGATTTATATTTTTTTACATGGTGGCAAATAAATCGCTCTCTATTTCTATTTTTATTTCTATATTCAAAACCCTGTTTCAAAATAGGTATAAAAATAAAACTTATAAATTATAATTTTGAACTAGACTTCTTGTAAATTATTTTAACACGTAACAATTAGTAACCAAAGGTTCTGAATCTCTTGAAAGCCTCAATTTTCAAGCATTTTTTACCTACATCTTTTAAAAATTCTTCACAGAACTGTCCATGTAACTGTTAAGCAAGATTTTACGATTATTTACAAACATAAAGAGGGGA
Organism: Colias nastes; assembly: GCA_907164665.1. Taxonomy (NCBI): domain Eukaryota; kingdom Metazoa; phylum Arthropoda; class Insecta; order Lepidoptera; family Pieridae; genus Colias; species Colias nastes. The sequence goes on along the minus strand of CAJQZM010004039.1, from coordinate 781 downwards.
AAGTTAAAAAATTAAACACTATTAAACGGATAATAACTTTACATCCCACCTCGTTATAAATATCTGTATTTAATTATTTGATGGTGTTTAAATTGAACTATTTTCTTTATAACTGTAATAATAAAAGCCTTTTTTATGAATCATCTTACCAGTCTTCTATTATATTATGATTATGTATTACTTACTAAATCTTTTTATCCACTTTTCTTAGTATGTATGTTCCTATTTCCTTTTAAGGCGATAGTTGGATGAATGTTACTGTGAAATTTGTATAAATTCAATAGATACACATAGACATTGTATCGCTACATCAAACTGTAGAGTAAAACTTGAAAGCACTTCTTGATTTCCAACTAAGAAATTAATTAGAAATTTCTAAAAAAATAGAAAAAATTCCATCACGGAGTTCGAACCAGCGCCTTTCGCTTAAATATTTAAAAGCATTTTGAATGCCATAAAACAAAAATTAAAAAAAAAAAACCTATTTAGCTCTATATTCTAGACTTCAATCCTAACCTAACGTCTGAGTCTAGACCAAAAGCAAAGCACTAGTGACCCTTTCACACGAAAATGGTCAAGTCAAACCGGTAGTTGGTGTCGATTGTAAACCAAACTCATGTTATATTTATTACGATGTAAAAGGAATTGATGCAGTTCCTAGAATCTATATGACTGTGGGAATATGAAACGGCTGTGTATTAGACTTAAATTAATTTTAGTGTGTGTGAAATCTGTACCTATGTGTGTAACAAGCCTGCATCTGAGTCTGGATAGCTTACTT
>CAJQZM010004034.1:0-10318 GCA_907164665.1 Colias nastes | reverse complement strand
AGTCACCAATGTAGGGGCTTGTTATGTGCGGGTGTAATAAAAGATGAATAACTACGCAAAGGTTATATTTCGTTAACTACATATATTTATTCGTATGTAATTAATATTCGACCTAATGCGACCCACCCGCGTCCCGACAAGCCCGTGACTGTCTGTGCATAGCGCACGAACTGTTTATATATGAGTTACCGTGTGAACTTTCTTAGCGCTACACTTGAAATTCGATAACTCATAAATTGGCTTGTCGTCGCTACAGCTTTATTAGGTAGGATGTAAGGAAAATGTTTTCTTTAAGACTGTCCTTTTATTAACTTGTTAAAATGCTACATGATTCCTTCATGCTGACTGTGCCTTTCTCCTCACTCCTTTAACTTTATCATCATTTCCATCTTAATTTTAAATTAGTTACATTTCAAGTTTTAACATTTCTTTTATAATATACTAGCTTTCCGCCCGCGTTTTTAAAGAAAATCCCGCACAGTTCCCGTTCACGTGGGATTTCCGGGATAAAACCTATCCTATGTGTGTATGTACAAAATTTCATTGTAATCGGTTCAGCAGTGAAAGAGTAACATCCATTCTCGCATAATTTCGCATTTATTATATTCGTAGGATTAAACAAATACTGTATTCAACTGAAATTAATTATTAATTTTGTTTTTTTTTTATTTATTATTTCACGAAACCGTAAATGCAAAATGCATTCACCATTTTATCGATTGAAGCACATCCCATCACTATCACCTTCTATCTATCTAAATACGTATCTATAGTAAAAATGGTGCCATGACTATGTTGAAACGTAGCTTGTAGTCTATAGCTATCTCATTCTTTCATACGACGTTTTCTTTAGATAGAGAGAAACAAATATATGTAAATTGTATACGCTCGATACAAGTACTCTTATAGGTTTATTGCTCTGAGAAACTGACAGCAGCTAATGTCACTTTGTAAAATAATGTTGCCACATTTAAAGTAATAGTGAGGAATTCAGTTCTCATTCAATCAGATGAATGAACAATGAGTGTGAATAGTTCATCATTTCAAACTAATAACATTATTTCTAATTATAATCTTTTTTTTATTTTTATTGTTACGCTGTTTACGTTATTGTTTTTGTAATTTTTTCGTTAATTGTAACTAATTACGTTGTATTTGTTGTCATTGTTGTGTTTATTTGATGTTATATTGTTACACACTAAATATTCACTAGACGATCGATGCAATTTCATTCATTCCCGATTTTCAATCATTCACTTTGTGACAACGCTATTTTTATTTCATCAAAAACTGACAACACAGTAAACGTCAGTTTACTTTGTCTAAAAGCATATACAGACGCTCCGATTCGGTTGGTGCCAACCATTCGACCACGACCAAATCGGAAAGTGAAGAGAGCGGTCGGTCCGACATAATTATTATTAATATTGGTTTGACGTGGTCGGATGCGCCGGCGATACCGACCAAACCAACTTCCTATCCGACCCAACCAAATTGGAACGTTTGGAAGCTTTGTTCCGACCAAATCGGCTCATTCCATAGGTAATTGGCTCATTCGCATTCGCAACGCCGCCGGTGTAGGACGTCAACATGAACGCCGAGGGAGTTACGGTCACCGAACGTGACATAATAATAAAATTACTGGAACTATATAAAGACTTTCCCTGTTTGTGGGACTTAAGTAACAAAGATTACGCTTAATAGAGATGCCAGAAATCAAGCGTATTTGATTATGCTAGAAGTTTTGAAAAAACGACGTGTGGCACTCGGGGACTGCCGCAGTAAAGCTATTGCATGCTATGCCTTCAAGCCACACCTCCGCCCGTCGGAGTGGGGAGCGTGAGGTTTTTTCGGTACGGAATTTCTCGATTCGGTCCCCGCGCTCAAGGCCCGCGATAGAAGCTATGCAATAGCTTAAAAAAATTGACAGTGCGGCTACTTTAAAAACATTGAAAAATAAGTTGGACAATATGCGTACATCCTATAACGCTATTTTAGCATTTTTCAATAATACCGGTGGCATGAGGCAAGACGTCCGTTCACTACTTCATAGCAAACACAGAGCAAGTAATATAGTAATAGCAAAGTCAACTGACAGCTGGAAGGCCAACCGTCGGACAATCTGTAGCAATGTTGGAAGGGTTGCTATGTCGGTTCCAATATGGTTGGCACCAACCGAATCGGAGCGTCTGTATATGCTTTAAACAATGACTAAGGCCGCGTTTCCATCTGCAAGAAAACTTCCGCAAGAAATGTCCGACAGTCTGTCTGACAGCAACTTGCAAGTCTACTTGCAGGTGGAAACGCGGCCTTACATTTGCAAGCTGCTGTCAGACAGACTGTCGGACATTTCTTGCGGAAGTTTTCTTGCAGATGGAAACGCGGCCTAAGGAATATTAAAAATCCGAATAGAGACGCCGCGTAAATCACTTATTGTAGTCAGTAAATATATCGAGGGACAGACTAGTTAAAAAAAGAGCATTAATTTGTTTTGTTTCAATCAGAATAAAAAATTGTGTGATATTTGCCGAGACCTCCTCTTTCAAAAATTAGGTTAGATTAGATTTGACTCGACCTCCTCTCCCCCTAAAACATCTCTCGTAATTTATGGACGCCCCCAAAGCGATTTTTTTATTCAACACCTCATAAAAGATGAAATTACTAGCTGTGCATGAATTGATAACCTCCTCCTTTCTTTGAAGCCGGTTAAAAAAGTAGTACGTATTAATGTTGTCACTCGAATAAAATATTAATGTTATTTTGTATTTTAAGTAGCTCAACTTACGGCGTGTTTGCAAGATTTTATTTACCAATATAACCCAATTTACAATAGGTACATATTTTAAAACTGCTGTTGCAGTATTAAAATCACAGATTAAAATCATAATCTGAATTTAAATATAATAGACTTGGCAACCCTAGACTCTACCGCCATCTTTCTTTGATAGGTGTTCCGCTTCCGTTGACAGTTCTTTTAGCTAAAATCTCCGAAAATGAAAGCCAAAGGCGAGGTAAGATTTTAATGAAAATTAAATTCAGTGTAATTTATAATGATTGTGACGGCATTAAATATTCAATTAAGTTGGTTAAAATGTATTTATTATATTAATATTATTAAAACAATGTGTTTGAAAATGTTTGTGAGTTGGTGTGGATAAGACACGTTGCCGCGATAGTTTAGTTATGTTGTTACAGTAAGTTATATAAAATAAAAAGCTCACAACTAAATATCGGATTATTAACGCGCATAAATAAGTGAAAATTTAATTTTTAAAGTGTTTACTGCACATTATCCACATAATGTTTGTGCATTTTTAGGTTATGTCATGTTGTTACTACTCAGTGCTAGTTATCGTATAAAACATAATTTACACAATTATGACTGAGTTTTTATAAGAATTACTATTTATTAAATAGCCGTATTTTATTTCAGTTGAGGGAATATGAAGTCATTGGCCGTAAGTTGCCATCAGACAGTGAGCCTAAACCGCCACTATATAAAATGAGAATCTTCTCACCAGACCAAATTGTGGCTAAGTCTCGCTTTTGGTACTTCCTGAGACAGTTAAAGAAGTTCAAAAAGACAACTGGTGAAATCGTCTCGATCAGGGTAAGTTCATATTTGATTAATATTTTACATGGTACCTATAGATTGCTTATGGATAAATGCAGAGAAAAGCATGTTATTAGTATTTTTATAGACTGTTTAGTCAATATAATAAAAAACCTGTTGTAGATTAAGGATTATAAATAATTTTATAATTTGTGATAAATCTGCATTTTAAAATATAAAATATCATTGAATAATAATTCACAATTGACATAAATTGTAAATAAAATTTTAATATTCTCCATTGCATTCAACACTTCAATAATTCTTATTTGGATCATAGAAATGCTGTAACTTTATAAACAAATAGTTTTAACTATGAACTAAAATCTCAATTCAAATATAAAAAAAAGTTACATATACATTAGAGTCATTAGACTATCACAGCACTTTTGACATGATCTGAAGGGCTACACTCAGGTGTGGATGTGAATATTAGTTATTGACAAATAGTTTAACCTTAGGATAGTGTGCCTCTAGTTGTAGCTAAGTCTCTAAATCTAGCTGTAGAACTAAATCTAACTCAAATAATGCAGTACTGTCCCGTGATGCATGGTCTAAGATCCAAGATTATAAAAATATACCCTGATCTGTTAATTAGATGAAACAATTTTATAGGCTGATTTCAATGTTATGAATTTATTAAACAACCTCTGCTACCTGTCTGCTGCAATTCATTTTATTTTTTTATTATTTATCTTTGGATGCATCAGCTTATTATAAGAAACAAATTGCATTAAATCATGGCTGGTATTAATATGATATCGGCAGGTGATTTGAATAGTGTTTTTTTTATATATATAGATTTTTGTTTATGGGTAAGGACCTGACTTTTTAACAGGTGCAAACTGCACATGCTCCTTTGGCTTGCGCATGCAAATTGATGACAAATAGACCACTCCGAAAAATCTGTTAGGATGTTATTCTTGTAAACCATTATACCATTGACAATACAGAGTAAATTAATTATATTGAAATTTATATTTAAAATTTTATTTGATGATTATACTAAAGATACACTGTTTAAACATGTCATTTGATATTGTAGAAAACAGGTACAATTTATTAAAAAAATACACACTAACACAGTTATAATTTTTGTTACTGCTGTTGTCCCTGATAGCCCCTTGAAATTTTAGTAAATACTAGCTGCTCCGCGCGGTTTCACCCCCGTGGCTCCACTCCTGTTGGTCGTAGCGTGATGATCTATATCCTATAGCCTTCCTCGATAAATGAGCTATCTAACACTTAAAGAGTTTTTCAAATCGGACCAGTAGTTCCCGAGATTAGCGCGTTCAAACAAACAAACAAACTCTTCAGCTTTATAATATTAGTATAGATTAATATAAAATTATTATTAACAGAGAGATGAACAGAAAATACTATGAAATAGAACCTACCGCTTAGCTGTGTCACCAGCACCTATCATTTCGTACATATACTTAACCTATAAATATGCTTACGGGGACTCTTGTTTTGCCACTATCGCCATTTTTGTTTCTTTGTTTTAGATTAAGATATATATTGTTTTAAATGATAGCAAAAATCTTCTATTTCTCGTTCTCTAGCTAATAACTAACAATGCCATTTCTCCCACAGGAAATCCCCGAGAAGAGCCCCATCAAGATCAAGAACTTTGGCATCTGGCTGCGCTACGAGTCCCGTTCGGGCGTGCACAACATGTACCGCGAGTACCGCGACCTGTCCGTGGGCGGTGCGGTCACACAGTGCTACCGCGATATGGGCGCCAGGCATAGAGCCCGCGCTCACTCTATCCATGTGAATATTTTTTGTTATTTGTCTTGTTTAAATGGTATAAAGTAAAGAATGAAGTCGCTTTGCGACGTCAGTGTATCTGTGTGATACAATCTTTAAAACTATACAGTGGATAATAAAATATTTGCTATTTTCAATTAAGTCAACACTGTTACTATGTCTTATTTTTAAACTGTACCCATTTTAATTTTGAAAACAAACAGTTATGACTAAAAAGCTAGTAGTAAAGCAGTGTGGTGAAAGAATGTTAGTATTATATTACACCACAGTAAAAAATTGTCTGTCACTGTCTAGCTTCCTATCTCCTATCTCCAAACAGAAAAATATAAAATAAAAAATATTGAGCTCCTCTTCATAATAATTATTGTTATACTAATTTTATTATTGATAAGGTTGTCAATAAAGTATTCATCTGTCATAAATTTGAAACAAACAAATTCTTATTACATACAACAAATTCTGTGCTTTATTACATTCAGCCAACTAATTATTATCAATTCCCAATTCCAGATCATCAAAGTGGAGGTGATCAAAGCAGCGGCCTGCCGCAGACCGCAAGTGAAGCAGTTCCACAACAGCCACATCAAGTTCCCGCTGCCCAAGAGAGTGCACCACCACAAGCGACTCAACACCTTCGCGTACAAGAGACCCAGCACATACTTCTTGTAATTTAATTAATAAAACCCACGTGAAGTGAAATTGTGTTTGATTTGCTTTCTGCCTGGTATACATAATTACAGTAGAACCCGTTTAAGACGATTACGCTTAATATGATTTCTCGCATAATACCGTATATGCCAACATTGCCCCCAAGGGTATCTTTGCCCGAAGATCAATTCATAAGAAAAATGTTAAATTGCAAAAATACCTTCATACTTTATTTGATGTAAAATAGATTATAGGTATGTCTGACAACACTGCCTATTGCGTGTGTCGGTAACTTAAATCAGCAACTTGTAACTCGTCGAATATAATGTGTGATTTCGCGGGCAAAAAAGGAGGAAAATTCAAGTGATAGTTTGTGCATGATGGCTAAAACAGGTTATTTTTACTCAATATATTATAAAACTAGCTGTGCCCGCGACTTCGTCCGCGTGGAATAGTGACTGCATAGTAAACTACTTAACACACAATTATTGAGTAAACACGTACTACCATAAACAATTAAATAATAAGCACTTGCAGTTTATTTTACAGTTAAGAAATAAAATAAATAACAACACAAAAGAACTGTTAGTAAAATTTATTACTAAACTGAGCTAAAAACTTAGGTACAAAAGAGTTCAAAATTTCCAGGGTATGGCTATCCTCCCGCTCCCATATCCTTCTACTTTCACAGACTTTCAACTTTTCCCTTTCACCCCTAGTAAATGGCAGAACCGATTTTGATGTAAACCATGTCTAATTATTGTACATACCTATATGTACACGTCATATCCTTTGATGCTTCATTTGGATTATTTATTTGAACTATCACCCCTTAGGTGCACTATATGTAATAAACGGATGAACCGATTTTGATAAAACCAGACTAATTGTAATTCACACGTCATGCCCTTTCATTTGATATGCCGCTTCAGTGTATTATTTGACCACATTCGATTATTCATTCCCACTTTTACTGCTATAATCCAATAAATGGATAAACCGAATTGGATAAAAATATGACTAATTGTACTTTCACACGTTATGCACTTTCATTTGATATGTCACTTGGGTATATTTGACAACATTCGTTTTTTAAATTCCCACTTTTAACCCTATTGTGAGAAATTACACGCGAGGCCGGGTTAAATATTAGTTTGAATGTAATAAGGATGTACTGCGATTCTACTCAGCTACCTAATTGATGCAGGTAGTTGATAAAAAATCGCAGCTAGCCAACGACTATTTACAAAGTGAGGGTCGACAGCTAAGCATGTTCAGACATGAAATAATGACAACTATTGACAATTATTCATCCACAAAAATTTTAAATCAAAAGTTATGTCTAACACGGCCATACTGACAATCGTACGTCCTCGTACGCCTTTTCTCGTTCTACAATACTACGGTAGTTCATCTCGGGATTTCAAAAACACACTGCCTCGGCCACACTGATCTTACAGAACACCAATCACTCCACATGACAGAGGCACTTCGTTAGCGTATCATGGGAACAACACCAACTCATTTGTGACATAGGCATCGAGGATCGCTTATCACAAAGAGACACAACTACCCTGGACCGCAGCCCAGATAGCACAGCCAATTCCTTCGATGAACTACATTCCCGTTACAATAATCCACGTAACAAACTTTTACTTGTTGAATTTATATTTTTGGTTTTATGGCATTCAAATGCTTTATAAATATAAATTTATAAAGAATAGAAAAAATTCGATCACGAGGCGGCGCGCGGTGTGTCCCTTCAGACACATAAAACTGAAAGAATAGAATAAATTTGATTGCTCTGGCGGGTCACGAGTGGCTGAGTTGGTCAGGCATCCGCCCCGGAATGGCGCGAAAGGATGCGGGTTCGAGTCCCGCCTCGTGATCGAATTTTTTCTATTCTTTATAAATTTATATTAAACTTTTACTTTACACAACGCACAAAAAAACACAAACGCCTGTATGCCGTTACAAAACTACGCAAACTTAAACACATTTAAAAAGTATGGGCTTGAATTCTATCCCACTTCTGATGTAAGAAATAACACGCGAGGCCGAGTTAATTATTAGTTTGAATGTAATAAGAATGTACTGCGATTCTACACAGCTACCTAATTGATGTAGGTAGTTGATAACAAATCGCAGCAAGTCAAGCACTATTAGCAAAGTGAGGGTAGTTGGGTCGAACGAGTCAAAGGAAAGCGGCTTTTTATAGTAAGTATTCGACAGCTAAGCATGTTCAGACATGAAATAATGACAACTACATTGACAACTATTCATCCACAAAAATATTAAATCAAAAGTTACGTCTAACCCTATATATAATAAATGGATGAACCGATTTTGATAAATTTGACTAATTGTTCTGACAGGTCGTGTAGGTACTTTCATTTGATTTGTCACTTGGGTATAAATTACAACATTCGTTTTTTTCATTCCCACTTTTATCCCTATATATAATAAATGGATGAACAGATTTTGATAAACTATATCTAAGAACCCAGCGTCGGAAAATATTCCCCCTCACAAATACCGCATCTAATTCTTATTACTCGTTAGCGGGCTACGGTGGCACAGACAGACACACAAACACACGCGTCGGGGGTTAAAATATAATACCTACGACATAATTTAAAGGAAATTTTATGTAGAAAATTTACCTAGAAGTAACTATAATGTAATTTGTGCAGGTTTTAGACTTAGCAATTTGTGCATGTTTTAGGCTTAGCAAAAATCTAAATAAAGGTCCTTTGAACTCCTCCCCCCCTACTGCACCCTCAGCTTACCCCGCCCCCCCTTGGGGACTTTCGATATGACAATCTGGACTTGTCAAGGAATAACTGTAGCGTATAACTTACGTAATAAATTTATTTATGTGTTTTTATCGTACACTGTACAGTGTATCAATAGAATGCCTTAGCAAATGTTCGCCGTGATTACTTAAATGGTCATAACTTTTTTATTTATTAACCGATTAACATGAAATAAACACTAAATGTTAAATGAAGCTTACCACAATATATTTGTGAAAACCGCATCTAAATCGGATAAGCCGTTTCTGAGATTAGCGTGCACGAACATACAGACAAACAGACAAACAGACATACAGAAAAAAAATTTTTTAACTACAGTTTTGGGTTCGGGATCGATTTACTAATAACACCTGCTAATTTTTTTTTACATATTTTCATTGTACAGACATCACTTTTCTACAATTTTATTATATGTATTGAGTATTGATGATGATGTATTGATGATGATGATGATGATAACGTTTGTAGAGTATTTTATTGCTATTATTACTACTGAAGGTTGTTTTAAACAAGTTACAATGGTGGGCAAAATTACCCAATAATGTAATATTTTACGACAAAAATCGACGTGGGCAATGTTGGCAAAAAGTGCAGATAACTTTGCCCGCCCTCAAAAACAGACAAATAATGAATTAAATGTTAAAGAATAATGAAATTTGTTACAACAATATATGCACACTATCTAAGAAAAACATATTATGCTAACAGATAAAAATAACTACGTTAAAAACAACCGACAGCAAAAACGGAAAAGTAAAAAATAAAAAAGATTTGATAAGAAAGATTTGATTGAGTTACCTACTACATATTATTTGTTGAAGTCGGTTGTTTTTAACGTAGTTATTTTTATTTAATACTTTTTAGTGTATTTTTTCAACACAAATCAAACGAGCCCAAACTCGATAAAGTTGAGTCAATGTATTAGGTACTGTGTTCCTATGGCTACCTTCCGATTCCATCATCAAAATATCAGCTCTATGTCATGATAATGTTTCATCGCTATCCAAGTTATATACGTATACACAATTTCAGCTCAAGCGGTTACCGGGAAGTGAATCAAAGTTACTTGTTACATTTCAATTAAGTCATCGAGATCAGACAAAAATGCTCATAAAATAAAAACTACTGGGTCTATCAGAATAAAATTTTTATGGGACCAATTCGACACCATTCCGCATCAAACAAAAAAAAAGTGTTGTTCGTTTTTGGTTGTCCCTGTGAAATCGTCTTAAACGGGTTTTACTGTATATAGTTTGAGAAATGTACAAAGTTTGAATTAATTCTGTATATTTAAAAGTCGGTTGTTAAGGGGTGTTAGGCGGTCAGCGAAAATTCAGCTATTCGGGCCTGAGGTAAGGGGTGAGGGGTTTACGCGTTTACAGGTAAATTAGCTTGGAGAAATTTTTGCGTTTGTAGTAGTGTAGACCGGGAGATATTGACACAAAATTTCGAGTCATTTGTAACAGGA
>CAJQZM010004012.1:0-11683 GCA_907164665.1 Colias nastes | reverse complement strand
AATGAGTAGGATTTGAAAATAAAAGCACGTATATAAAAAAACATATAATATATTATTTCAGTTTTTATCAATCGGATAATATTTCCTCTACACCACTTAACACAGCGTCATCGTCGTCGTATTCTGAATCTTCATTGCTGTCGCTGTCACTGCTATCTCCGCATTAACTATGAAAATGTTAACTTTTTATGAATACTGTTTCCATACCTGTATAATTAATTTATCCATAATCCATCAGTGAAATTCAATAAATAGTATTTTTTAATGAATATAACGATTATACAATAATTAATATATAATCATGAACAATAAAAAATAATTATATGAAACTTTTTCGCACATTTTTTTGCTGGCAGTACTAATTTGATAGTTTTCGTGTGAAGTTGGCAGCAAGCGCGGTCCTATTCTTAGTTGGCACGCATAGTACGCCTTAAGTTACTCAAGTACAATTACACATATTATTTCTTAGAAATTTTTAATACCTACACTCCGAATATGTAAAAATAATGTAAAAAAATCAATAATACATTATAGAGTCCACCGTAGAAACCACCGTTTTCAGACATCAATAGGATTTCGGAACAGCTAGATTGATTTAGAAGAATTTTAAATAGCGATAGTTTATAATTATTTACAATCAGAATTTTCAAACTTTTCAGAATAAATGCGGTGGAACCGTCTTCATGGCTACAAAAAGTCACCAAAACGTTTCACTTGAAGTCGTCCCCACTATCTATTGAAATGACAATGTACCGTCATATCCGTCTAGAACATTAACTAGCGACCACTCGTGACTCGTGAGACTTACGTGTAATCCTGAAAGGGTGATATTTTAACAGAAAATAGCTTGCCGGGAGCGCACTCTTATATTTACTGAGCGCATTAACCCTATTAACGCGAGTGTTTCGGCCACAACGACGCGCATAGCGTAAGAGTTAGATTATGTTTTCAGTTATTTGCATGAGTCATTTTAATTTTGTAGTGTGAAGTGAATTAAAAACAATTAGTGCGAATGTGGGTGTGAATATGACTGATGAATGAATGAATATGAATTATAAATTTTTGCGTGTCAGTGTAAGTAGCGTTGTATCTACTGTACCTATACATACCGCAGCCTGTGTGCTGCAGCGAAATAAACTTATTCTTTGAGTAAAATATAAACAAATAATTCAAAGTTTTATATAACTTTTGTTTTATTAAACATTGAATGCCTACAATATATTTTTATAATTTTCTGGAAAAATAATATTCTTCTACACTTTATGAAAACCGATGATAATATCTATTCACCAAATCACTTCAGCTAAATATAGCTCACAACAATACCCAAAACTTACAAGTATTACACTCAATTTATAACTAATTCATCAACTACTTAGACTATACATAATTAATTATAATTAAACAAGAAAATGTTCTGTTTAAGGGTAAATTAGTTCTCTTTTTGCTGAATTCACAGACGTCTGATAAGCTTCCGACGATTTACATTTACCGGTTTGCAATGAGCAATAAAGTCTTATTAACGACTAATTAACTAGCCAATGAAACAGACAATTACTCAGAAAATGGCTTTAAGATAAAGGTTTACTTTCGACGGTTTTAATAATGTTTATTTACTAGCAGTTAGTTTAAGCAGTATTTTCAAGGCCATAATTATTTATTTGCATATCAAATTTATATGCAATTTCAAATCAATTTAGTAGACAGTATACGGTTTAAAATTTTTGCAGTCTCAAATAAAATACATTAAGAACAATAATTTTCATTGTAATATCTGATTCATTATTATAATTCTTTCATCAAGCTCTTAGTATTAAAAATGCATAGGTAATGCGAATAATTCACATTTTATCATTCCTTCGTATATTTCACCACTGTACTAATGGTACTAACAGTGGAACGCAACAACGAGATCAAAATTCGAAAACAGATAAACTAATTTTTTTTCTTTCCAAGCCCCTATACTAAAGAGGTCAAGGTTGGAATGTTTTTGACAGTAAAGATGAAGTTTTACGGACGCGTCGTTTCGGGAAAAGTGCGGATGTCGCAAAGTTTTATTTAACTGTTGTAATAAAATTACGCAAGAATTTTATGCGAGCCTGAGTATTTCAAAATGGTTCGGAATTTTTGGCAACTGACTTTATAGACTCGTGTTTAAATATAACTTAAGGGTTGTTTAAAAAGTAGGAAAAATTTGTCTTTATTATCGGTCCTTTTTTGCCTCTTTAGAAATTAAAAATTTTAATGAATGGAATAACATTTATTGATTATTATTATTACCGTGCTCGTTTCGAATTTTTCAGGATAAATAATTAAATGAAAGACTCGTTAAAATTTTTTAGTTCCTTTCTTTCTTTGTATGTCTGAATATAATAATAGAGAATTACAAATAAACCAAAAGCTCGAAAACGCAATAGTAATATCAATAGAATCAAACATAATGCATGCATATCAAATATCAGAATTATAACGGCCATAATGAATTCAGTTGGAATTTATCTTCGAATTATTATTCCAAGATTAAAACTCGATATGAAAGCAAGCCGGAGGTTCCATCAGCGATCCAATATCATGAAATGAAATCCAATCGTATAAAACTATCCGTTTTAATGGAGGAAACTTCTGATATTGTCATTCGGATCTAGATTGATTGTTGAACGTGTGCGCTTTGTAATTATGCTAACTTCTCCATTCTTTAGTTTTATGTAGATAACGTACATTTTAATTTTTATATTTGCCTCGTGGGTTGATTTTTGTTCGCTCATTTGGTCAAGGATGTTTTAATAACACCCTGTACTTTTAATTTCGTTTGCCTTTCACATTATGAGAAGCCTGTAGGGCTATAGGTTTTTCTTTGGAAATTTAGACAGGCTGGGAGTCCCACTCCTCTCATCATTTTCAGGTTTAGAGATCGGTACGTCGTTATATTATCGTTGTTTTATTTTTCTATCATGTATCTATAAATACTTTTTTTTAACACAAAATCTAAACTTGAAAACGATGGAATTTTATATGCGGTACGAAAATACACACGATAAAGTGAAGTGTGAATGATGTCACGGCCTACGAATAAATTTATTTGTAGGTCACGGCAGTAGTATAATAATATATTATATTGAAAAGCTTTTTTATCTTATCACTACATAGTATAAAACAAAATTGCTTTCTCTGTCCCTATGTCCCTTTGTATGCTTAAATCTTTAAAACTACGCAACGGATTTTGATGCGTTTTTTTAATAGAGTAATTGAAGAGGAAGGTATAGAAATTATTAGGTTTTAGTCGAAGCGGACGAAGCCGCGGGCTGAAAGCTACTGTTACATCATTATTATCATCGTCTCATATTTTTCGTTACTTCATTGGCAAAGTGTAATTGCGTAGATGTCATAAAATATTATTTTTTTCAACCTTCTTTTTACAACGTACAGAAAAAATGAAAAATTGATTGTATTAATATAGTTTTGCACTGTTCAGTCAGAGGCCTAAATCACTGGGCAATTAAATTGGTCCTTTTATGTGGCATAATTATTAACATCACTGTTATTTTAAATTTGATTCTCGATTTCATAACTTTTACCATACACATACGGGAAATCAATAATGTTTTTAAACGCACAAGACTACACTATCCATACGCACGCTAAATCCATCACTGTCCACATTGAAGAATCGTACCGGTCACCTGCCAATTACGTACCGGTGGGAGCATTTTATTTAGAACCTCCCAAAACACGTTATTCGCCCCATTCTGATAATATGAGAAATTTCACGCTCCAAGCTCACGGCTCCAAGGTTCGGACGTTTAATTTTACGAGAATTTTTGCCGCAAGAAAAAAATATAAATTGGCCATGGAATTTTTAGCGCCGCAACGATAATTAACTATTTCTCCTGAGTTTATTTTGTAGTTTCGGTAGTGTTTTTTGAGTTGAAATATGATTCAGAATCTCGAGGGAACAAAAATAGAAGGTGTGAGCTACGAGCTTTAAAAATTGGAGGAATATTCAATGAGAATATTGAAATATTGTCGAACAATCTCGTCGACGAATCTTAGAATAGTTTATACTTTATAGTTCTCTACTGCAGTGAATAGTTTTTCTATTATAATAATGTTTCAATAAAGTAAAGTAGGTATACTTGTAGTGTCATCTATTGAACGAACAATGTTTTAGGTTAGTAAACCAAATCACTTGTTTACCAGTAACAATAAATTTCAATAGAATTCTTCCTATTTCAATCGTTAAATACTTAAAAACATATTCATAGTTATAACATCTAATTTAACCCACTTTAATTATGGTAAATTGAAATTATTCAATCAATGTTCCCAACTATATTTCCACCTCTGCAAAACTCGCTAAATTTTGACTACACAGAAACACTTAAAGTATTTTGACGTTAAATTGGCGACTGGTCTAAGCTAGAAACACGGTCTAATTGGAAGTGCCCTAGATTCGGCGGTCCTCTTAAATTATTTATTAAGAACACTTCGAGCTGCAAGGAAGCATTTCTCATTGCCTCGTTTGCGAGCAATAGACATTAAATTATTTGCGAAATTTGTTAAACAAAATAGCGGTGATATTGTTACGGTTATGCCCGCGATAACGTTTTCGTTATCTACAAAGTTACATCTATCTACAGAGGCTAATTAATTACAATTATATTCAGAGATACAATCTTGATAATAAATAGATAGATATGAAGACAATGAACCTATTTGTGAAACCGGAAATCTTAGGATATTAGGTAATATACAGTCCAGATAAAGGTATGGATAGGAAAGTTCCAGAAATCATAGCCGCTACATGCAAAGGGTTTTGGTTTTCAATAAAAACGGTCAAATCACGACTCAATACTGAAATTTTGATGACGGATCGACCCAGGGGAACGATTATTTGGACCTGATCGAATCGCCATGTATCGGTCGCGGGGGAAATAACGAATTTTTGCCTTTGTAAACTTGCAAAACGATATTTTTTAAATGTAGGTATAATATGATACTTATATCAGGGATGTAATTTCTCTCTATTAATTTTAAATATATTATGTGAGTAAGTTTTGTGCCCATATACATATATAGACAGGTAAGCTGATCATTGAAGTCACTTAATTTAATTATTTACATTATGATAGATAACAATAAAACACAAAAACAAACAATAATAATCTTACGCACACAAGGACAATATAAACATCTAATTAACGCTCATAATTATGTTGAAACAGCAAAGAGTTAAAATAAATGAGCTTTTCCTTAAGACCCAACAATTAGAGTACAAAGTACAAACAAAATGATAACATTCAGAGGGAATTAATATTCACATTCTGTTATGAGGTCTCGCTGTTTAAATTTTTGAGTGGAAATTCTCCGTTGAATTGTATATGAGTATTTTTTTATTTCACCTTATTATTATTTGTATTTGCTTTTTAAATTTATTTTTTTATTCGACCTACACACTGAAACATAATCCAATTTAATGTATCATGAAAATTAAAGTATAGGTTTATATAGATTACTTCATTTAAATTCATTATCATCACCATTCATGTATATTTATCAAATCGTAAGGCGTCTGCATCTTCTCGAAGCTTTCACGTAATTAAATTTTTTTTAACATAATCTACCTATTATCATTTTATATATTTACTGGTGATAATAAAGAACCAATAAATAAATTGATTTCATTTTTACGTGTGATCAATTTAAGAATAAAACTCATCGTCTCGTTTTGATGGACAAAACTAGTGCTTACTATAAACACAGTCTTGCGTTTTAACCTAAAACAAAAGATTAAAGATTGAAAAGCCTTGTTTGGTTTTCTCAGCGTGAAAATATATTGATAATGCAAGTGCAGAATGCAACTTTGTAGCCAAGTTGATCCAAATACTGGTAAAGTTTAAGGTGCTTGTACGGATTTGAAAATACATAAGATATTAGTAGTTAATAAAAAATATATCAAAGCACGTAAAAGGTCTTATATAAGGAATTTTATATGAAGGAAAGTTACCTTAAACATTTGTAAAATATTTGTATAAAGTTGGACTTACAAATACGTAACGTTAAGAACTAGAATATTATTTTGTAATTCGTAGTCAGTGTCGGTTTCACATACAGACTAAATCTGAATAGCGTATAGACTAATCAAATAATACTAATAATTGAAGTGAAACTTCTTTAGGCGCGTTGAGAGTAAAATTTAAGGTTGCGTCATGGCAATACCGTCACGCCATGGAGTAAGGCGACGATTTTGTTTCTTGCCAAAGAACTTTTACTTCTGACACGTGTGCTCACCACACACGCTCTTTTTTATATTTATATATGCATTTTGCATTCCATACGCATTTTATAATGCCTTAGTACCTCAATGTTTCATAACATTAATTGGATAGAAATTCTAATATTATAATTTCAAACGAAAAAGCACTATGTCTGCGAAGATAGCATGTTCTCTAGCTACACAGTTGGAAACTTCTAGAAGCGAGTTCTCATGTGCCAAGGAGAGCCATATGTTCCGAGTTCACCAACTATAAAGTAATAAATGGTTGTAAATGATCCAAGTTTCATTAACTTGATTAGTAATAGCTGTTTGTAAGATTTAACAGTGTTACTTGCTGACTTTGTCTTTAGTAGTATTTGTTAGGCGGTTTCTCGATTTGGATTGTAAAGGTTTATATGGCTTGTAATAATGTAGAAAGAGAATGAAATAGTTCATAATATACGGTTGTGATAAATAGTTACAATTTATATATGAGTTCTGTATACTATTATATTTAAAAAATGCTTCATTTATTTGAACAATTTTGTAGAAACAAATAACTCATGTGCCATAGTAAAAACGTGATATAAAGGTAATAAATATCGCTAGTCTTCTTTAATTCTACGACAATCCTAAAATATTATCATAAAATAACAGAATAAAGGGGCTAGATTTTCTACACGAACCAACGCCGACACTCGAACTGTTGAAAAAATTTAATCTATAAATCACTCCACACACTCCGCGTCTAGAAAATTCCGCCAAACAAACTATCAACAGAAACTTTATCCAGTTGACAAAATCCTTATTGATAGAATTTCGCTTGAGCTGGCGTAACTGAGACCGCGAGAATAGTTGTTCATACCTATATTGAAACGGATAGACCCTCGTGAGATGTGTAAGATTGCTAACAGTGGGATTTAAGGTAAACTTTGGAACGAGCTCCGAGCGTGGAAACTAAACGGCAACTCGACGCCGACTCCGTAAGAAATTCCAAAAGTTTCCATCCGATGTGGTAGTATTGATGAGCAAATTGGATAGAACTGGAAGTTTTGATTTGGCGTTGAGAGGCTTGGTAATTTGTATGCACGTGCATTAAATTATGCGGAATTCTCAATGTGGTCCAATTTTTATTTCAACAAATTAAAAAAAAAAATTACTTCAATAGCTCATGTTCACATTACATTAAAACTTACAATAATCGTCTCGACAAATTAACTAAAAAGCGAGTTGATATTATATTGTCATGGTGTCAAACTGCGGCTTTATTAACCACTATCAAGATTAAAAGCAGTTCGGAAGGGTTCCCTTTAATTAAGAGACCTTGAGTCTTGGGTACTGGATTTATCACACGCTGTCGTTCACAACCCAAATGTGAATTACTTAATAACTTACGAAAATGTTACTGAGATTGTCAATCTTTGAGAACAAAAATTTTCGAGTTCAATGAAAGTGGAATGCAAAATAAAATCGATGTTACACGCGTTTCTAATGACAAAATATCAGATCTTCGATGTATCGTTATGTAACCTTCTAGCTGTGATATCACAACAGTTACTGTTGTTTACAAAAAACAGGCAGATAAAAAGCATATAGAAAGCGAAAGGTTCGATTTTGGCCTTACTGCCGAAATAGATTGAAATTAGTGTTCATGGGTTATAGAATAAATTAATTGTTGCACATAGAAGATAGGACCACGATATGACAGTATCTCGAAAGCACTAACCACTATACAAACGAGGTCAAATCAGTACACAACAGAGGTATACGATACTTGAAATAAATCCACTTATAAATGGACCTCATTCAGGATTAACTCACGTTATGAGATTGACACAGATACAACAGCTGACGGGAAGCTGTATCCGACGTGTGGATGTGGGCTAACAGAATCAGACGAATACATATTTACATAGAACAACAAACAAAGCGATTCTAGTGTAATTAAACGTCAAACTGTGAAGGGAGAAACTAAAACAATTACGACTTGCTACGGGACGTGGGATGAGCGGTAGCGATGTTGGGCTTGATTTTAGAAATTCTAAATTTTAGATCGATTTTAAACAAAAGGTAAGATGTTTTACGCTGACAAATATGTAAATGACTTTTAATGGATCTGGAACATTTTAATAATAATGTTCAAGAACTAGAAATTTTGACTACTGTTAACATAATATACGAACTCAGCTCAAATGGTAGATCATGGCTTACTTTCTCAAAATAGGCCTGTTTCTTTGTAGTGATGATAAATAATTATATAATTATATAATTTTTCAATCGGGCTGTAGCTTTTTCTTAACAAATCTTTCATCTTTAAGAAGTAAATTATTATGCCATATGTAATGTTGTATGAAAATATTTTATTATTTTCACGTATTCCTTTTTAACTTGCCAAAGGAAATTAAGAAAATTCAAGAATGAATTATGCCAAAACGCTAAACGCTTACAGCAAACGTCTCATCCTCACCGCGACGGACATTTGATTAACTTTGGCACCCGGGAAGTTGCAAAATGTATTTCTCCTGTTAAACAAATGTAGGTCATTTAAAAATATTCCCATTTATTTGACAGAAAACATGATGACGCAATTATCTACGTCACTGGGTCTGATTCAATTTGGTCCGTTTCTTTCATTTGATAAAATTGCGGAAATGGAAGTATATTACCGAAGTGAGACTGACTTTTATTTCTAGGTTTTTATAAGAATTGAATTTATTCTTGTATATTTTTTACAATTGAAATTAATTGCTTTTAAATTAATGTCCCTAATTATCACAATATTATATCGTAATCACACTTCAAAGAATTCATGCATGCTAATTCAATCTACAAAACGTATTCGAAGTCCCTTCCAACTCATATAAACGTATTTTCTATAAGTACCCTTGAACATCACCAACCAAAGAACTAATAAATGACTAAACAAAGATGCCTCGACTACAAAAAGCTAGATATCCAAAAAGTCTCATTTTACTACTGAAACATGTCAAGCTACGTTAATACTCTGGACGCTAGTTCAGAAACAATTACGAGGCACGGTTGCACAAGTTCGCGCTTTGATTAAACTGAAACCGCACTTCGTCACTTTATAGATGACAGTGAGAATGGGCCTTAATGATTTTATGCAAAGCGAATCATGTTGGATTCAGATGTACACCGTTTTATCGGGGTTTTGGTGAACCGAGTTTAAGGATGGTGGAAACGAATTGCGTATTTCATTGAACTTGTGTTTTGATTGGAGCTATCGTGTTTGCTTAATAGGTTAAGAACTTCTTAGACATCTATATTAAACTGTTATTTATTGTTTAAAACGTAATGATCATCATAAGCCCATATTATTATTATGTTCTCATTGCAGGGGCGTGAGACGAGCCTTCTAAGAGAGTTCAGGCCATCACCCATGGAATCATAAATTACTATATATTAAAAAAATATTGCACTTTTATAAAAAAAAAAAACATTTTGTGATGTCGTCGTTTGTACTATTTACCTTTATTTATAACTTGTCTGTTATGGAATAAATTATTATATTATGTGATTTTACTTCTCATCAAGAAAGTTGCAATTTCTATTATAACACTTGCTTATTTTGACAAATTATTTATTCCAAACATAATATCCACGTTCCTCACAACATGCAGGCGGTCATCATCATCGTATTCTCTATAGAAGCAATCCTATTAGCAGTCATTCCTAATTTAAGGCACTAGCGTCTATCTAGAGCCCAGTGACAAGCACTTATGAGAGCATTAAGCCGTTTAGCAGTAATATCCTCGTGGTAAAAAGAAATAACGAGAATTTGCGGTAAGTACAATGTAACTTGTAAGCTAGTTAAATGGGTATTAGGAGTCCTTGTTAATGAGCGTGGTTAAGCGAATTTTACACTGTTTTTATGTGTTGTAAATTGGAATTTAAGTTTAGGAATATTGGCGTGTGCTGCGATTGTAAGCATTTTGTCTGATTGTTTGTCAATGATGTATAGACAATGTTAATAAATACAATTTTTTACATATTATCCCCTTTAATTATTTTCGGGAAGTGATATTTGTAGGCATGGATAATATTACTTATATTATAATAATACTACTTTTTTAATGACTAAGTAGGTTATAGAAATAAATATCACAATATTTAGAATGCCTCTATGTTGTCTGATTTCTGAACATAAAATATTCCTTATTTTTATAATATACTGTTTAGATAGATTCCTTATTTTTATATTATAATTCACAAATTGATCTACAATTAGAACTGATCCGTAAGTACCATCAAGATTTGTATTATCCGATAAATGCGATGAAGAATAAACTTCCATAGTAAATAACCTACTTGAGGCATCGTTCATTTTCCGCGAACCCTCAATGAGTTCACTTTTTGTTGAGCAACTTCTTTCACCAACTTTTCCATCGTTATAAGTTGGAGAGACATTCAGATTTTAAATTAGCACCCAGTCGCGATGGCTCAAGATTAATGGTTGATTTGAATTGGAGTGATAACAGAGTTGTAAATGTTGAGTGTTTGAGGAAAGTTTGAACTGATAGGACATGTATGGCTTTGTAGTCGATAATGGTGTCGTGTACATTCTTATAATATACTTGGACGTCTATAGATAGCTATACTATTATAAATTATAAAACTGAAGAGTGTGTTTGTTTGAACGTCATTATATCAGAAACTTCTGGATCGAAAGCAGGTATGGTTTTATAATTTAAACGTATAAGTTAAAAATAAGGAGTGTTTTGTTTACATTAATTAAGTTTTATAATTATAGATTAATACATAAGAATCATTTTCAATATGTTTTGATATATGTTTTATTTTTAAATTAAATAAAAATGAATAAACACAGATCACAAGATGAGATGACTATCACTAAGATTAAATAAATATCAAGAAACATTGTTTATAACATTTTAAGATGAGAATAGTTCTCATTCACAATGAAGAGAAATCACTAAATTAAAATGTTCATAACCTAACATTTTACATCCTCAACTAACAGAGCTTTATATGTATATATATATCTTTTAGAAAAATATAAAACTTTACTCCACTTTTGTCCACAGCAAACGTGATTTGAATGCAATAAGCGTGATCGTCTCCCAGTTTCTATGGAAATGGAGGATATTTTCGCTGCAAGAATCGGATTTTCAGGATATCGAAAAAATAATTAGAATCTAAGTATTTTCAGATTTCTTCTATCTAGTTTAGTGCTTCAAGATTCTGCAGATAATAAAAACATAGTCGAATAAAATTTGCATATACCTATATTGTAATTACCGTTACTCTTACATCATACCTTACATTATAATAAGATATTGATCATATTACAACAGCTATATTTGATATTGTTATATTTTTTAACACAGAGTATATAGCATTGTAGAATGCTTATACTTTTCTGAATATTAATTTATATTCTTCATTCAC
>CAJQZM010004006.1:0-21513 GCA_907164665.1 Colias nastes | reverse complement strand
GTCACCGGAGTTCATGTCGCGCCGGCTCCTGCGCAACGCGGGCGCGAACCGTCTCAATGCCTAAAATGCCTAAATTGTCTGAACAAGCCGCTCTTAAGGGCTCTTCTGTTTCAAGGACAGTGTTTTTGGGATCGATTTTAATCTGAGGAAAAGATATGTGATATGTATTTTTATTTTTTATTAAGGTTCAAATGGGACTCGTGAACTAGAGCAGTAAGTTGCAACAATGTTAGTCGTAGCAGCTCGGAGATTATAGATTTAGTGCTCTTTTGAGCAACATTGTATATTTTATTCATTTAGTGGTGCATTGCTCTGAATAATAGATACAATCATTTACGTAAATATAGATAATTTTTTCCTGGAAATTCATTGTAATGAAAGTTGTTATTTACAAGCTTATCCAAGAGTAGAGTTTTAGTTTTATGAATATTATTTCTTTATAAAAATGTTAATACATATAACTAATTGTATGGGTATTTTCCAAATTTCATATAGATAGGATGGAGGTGACCGCCTCCTTGGTACAGTGGTTGACGCGTGAGCGTAACACCGAGTGGTCCTGGGTTCGATTCCCGGTGGAGACGAAGAAAAAAAAATGTCTCGGTCTGGCAGGACACAGAAGGCTGATCACCTACTTGTCCCTAAAGAAAATCGATCAGTGTAACAGATGTATAATGCATCTGCCCCTTACCCCACTAGGGGACATGGGACTTCACTTTATATAGATAGGATAAGCTATTTTTTGTGTATAGGTTTAAAATGTCGGATGAAAGAAGGAATAGGTTAGAGTACTATGTTTATATGTATGTATGATACGAACCGATAAAACATCTTCAAATTTATAAAGAAGATCCTATATGCATGGAAGATATAATTTTTATATAAGTCAAATAAAGTATTTAGAGGTAAAAAGATGTTCATTCAGCTCTCCATCTAGTAATTTAATTTTATATAACACAATAATTTGCTACGAGTAGACATTTTTACAATATCATAGGTTTTAATGATGTAGTTAAGGGATCCTTAACAAGACATTTAAAGGACAACTCTAGCGTCATTACATTTGTCTCAGGCTCTATTAATTTAACTTATAATGAGCGTATTTTTCTAGTTTTAATTAACGCTGTTTCTACTTTTATTCTGTTCGCTAGTTTCGCTAATCAGAACTTATTTTTTGCGTACTTACTTAATGCTACGTTTTACTTGTGGTATATAAAATGAATGACTAGTCGTGCTACGTGGTTTTATGCACAGTTAGCACCAAATATTCTTATTGCTTACTGAATTAAATTTTCTTTCTTTCTATCTATCTTTCTTTCTTTCTTATGTGATTCTGTGTATCTATATAGTTTATAAATTAATATTCTTTTGAAAGCACACGAAGCTGCGAGGTTCAGCTAGTATATGGATAATTTAATTGAATTTGACTGACCTGTTGGACCCTGCTTTCCAAACCAGAAGACGTGGGTTCGATTCCCACCCAGGGAAAATATTTGTTTGTTGAACATAGATATTTGCTCTATGTCTGGGTGTTAATTATCTATATAAGTATTTATTTAAAATTATATATGTATGTTTATCAGCCATCTGGTTTCCATAACACAAGCTAAAGCTTAGTATGGGATCAGATCGTGCTGTGTGAAAATTGTCCTGAAATATTTATTATTTCTTTAAAAAATTTCGGAACATGGCAGTACTGGGTTGCCACAATTTTACCAACGCCACGTTGTTAATAGTTTTACACTTCAAAGGTTATTTAGAAGTTCAAACTAAATTCATTTATGAATGCGTCGATGGATATAAAAAAATGCCATTTTATTTGACGGTCCTGTTAGATAAAATGGTCTACAAAAGGCTTTCCTGACCGGAAATAAGTACTTTTTTGTACAATCGTATAACAGATACGGCCTTATTTTTATAGCGCAAATATTATTGTGTCAATCTAGGCTTGAATTATATTACTGGTTGAAGCATTGTCTTTATCTATGTGAAATAATTTTTGGAATCAGTCCAGCAGTTTCTGAGATTAGCGCACTCAAACAAACAAACTCTTCATGTCTTCGTAGAAAATTTAAAACATTATAAACTAACACTTTGCTCAAGAACCACTGTATCTTTTTAAAAAATCATCAAAACCCCTTGCGTTGTTTAAAGATTTAAGCATATATATGGGACGGACAAACAATGACAGCGACATTATTTACTATAGGTATAGTGATTATAGATTGATAGTGGGAGTTTCGATTAGATTCTGCTAAAAAATTAAGACCTTAGTCTTTTTAGTTTTTATATCTATAGGTTTGGAACAAGACGAATGTGTTCCAAATTAACCTACTTCCTTTTATACGGATAAATCCTACAGAAAACAGGATGTTATTATATGATAATGTACAATTATGAAAGGGGATTACGATGTTTATTTTTAATTTAGAAACATACTATAAGCACCGAAATGAGTTGATTATTCGACGTGAAGTGGGAAAAATTAAACTTACGAGGCTTGAGAGCAGATAGAGTTATCTTATTATTGCTTTCTATTAGTATTAAAAAAAACTACTAACAACTAGCTGCCCTAGAAGACGTTGTTCTGCCCCATTGTTCCCCCCTTTTTCGTGTTTTCTCTCTACAAAAACTTTCTTTGTGACATTACAAAAACGTTAAAAAAGTGCCGAAATGGTAGAGCCGTTCTTGAGTTTTACGTTTAGCAACAGAATTGGTCAATCATTTTTATTATAGAGAAGATATTATGGGTAATAATATAAAAATAATATTAGTAATTTAATTTTTAGACAATCGTTTTTGTTTTGATTATTTGATACAAAATAAAGTTGAAATTTTAGAGAATGTTTACATGAATGTAACAACATTTGAGTGACATAATATAAATAACTATAAATGTAAATACATTTTAGTGTGTTAATTTTGTTTAAAATACTGAACTAATTTATAAATAAACAATGTATTATTATCTATTGTAGGTAAACATAAGAGAATTAATGATATTTTACTTCTGGGTTTATAGTATGAGTACATTATTTAAAAAAAAAGACGGGTTGCACTCCGGGAGTGCCGGCAGAAGTGAAAACGCGCGTAGTAGAGAGGGGATAGCTGTCTACTCTCCATCCGTCCGCTTGTTCGATCAGGTCACGTGTCCTGACGCGAGTTTAAGATTTTATACCCATTACAGAAAAAGTGCTCAACGCCGCTAAAGAAGTTTTCACTTCAAAAGATATTAAAATGATCCAAATCGTTTTATACACTTGGAAATCCAGTATGAAATACAAAAACATGCTTTATTTTTGAAGTGTGTTAAAAATAATGTAAAAACCTTTTCATTAAAATAAATCCCCAATAATAACAAGCAGAAGATTAATTTATCCCAATTTGCGGTTCTATCGATATAAAGATATCCGAAAACCGCGTATTAAAATTACAATATAGGTAGCAATTAATTTCGCGCCAAAAACAAACCAATTCTCTCATCCAAACATCAATTTTATACGCAAATAAAATTAAAGGAGAGCGCTCATGTTTTTCGGCTCATTTTCCATTCTCTTCCGTAGACAATTGTAGTCAGGGAGCTGAAGTGGAATTGTCTGAAGTGATTTGATTAATTAAGTATCTTAGTATAACTTTATTTGGCGTCGTCTCTAATTATGAATTCATTATATTTATTTGTACACCATATGACTTTATTTCTAGATCAAAGTACAATCGTAGTTTGTTCTAAAACTACTGCATATAGAAATATTAAAACAGCATTGAATTATGTTGGCACGTTCCATTCGCAACATAAAAACTTTAATAGTGAATATAATGTGAATTATATTGATAAGTTCCAACTCCCACTGTTTTTATATCAATACACATTATTATTATTTTAAAAAGTCATCTACCATAATAACGAAAAGAAGGCAAGAATAACAAATAAAAAACTTAACGATATTGTCAGTGATTGGTAGCCATATAATTCAATTGTTCCTTTGTCATTTCAAAGAGGCTTTTACAAAAAATCAAACAGCCTCTCCGTCTAAGTTCTTTCACAAACACGATTGACGTGCTAAGTACTTAACATTTATTTCATGAGCAAACCGTTGGATTTGATTTCAAATGAATTAATTCAATTTATGCTAAGCGCTTTTTTGGCTTGTTCAAACAACCATGTACCTTCCCTTTACAAGATGGCTTAATGTGTTTTCGGTTTTTAAAACGAACGACGGTAATGAGATTTTCATAAGTGGTATTCTCGAATGTTCTTTTCTTTTCAACAATTTGAATATTTATTAAGTTTTTAATAATGGAATTGTTTTTAAGGATTTTCATTTATTTCAATTACGTATTTTTATAGTATAATACCTATAAATGTGAATAAAAGAAAGTAGTTTTGAACGTCTTAAAAAGTTGCACCAAAAGAAAGATTTTCCAATGAAAATTTCCTTTTTATGACAACCTCGTAAAACCTTACAATGTACCATTACGGATTTAACACGTGTACGAATTGGGGTCAAAATTTCTATTAAACTCTACAGACCTCGAATAAAGCGATGAAACTAGTAATTTTCGGCGACGTATGACGCTCATCAGAAAAACATTATGCTTAGGGTGCTCACACTGCTTTTGCATCCCTAATATCGAGGCAATGTGCCAATTTCCATTACGACATGGAATATAGCCTTTGAGTTTAATGTTTGGATGGTATTGTAAAGTTTTGTTCTAATCATATTGAAGAAGTTAGTAGTTGAAGACTCGTATAGTATGTATCCGAATAATGTTACAAGATTTTTACTAATGAATCGATTTTGTTACAGTCTGTAAGTTGATAAGATCAGTAGTAACTAGTGATTATTCTATTATTGTCTGTTTGAGAATTTATCAACTATTACAAAAAAACATTAGTAAAGTTCAAGTGTAATAATTGTAGTGTAGGTGTGTGTGTGTTTTGTTTTAAACTCAAACTCAAATATTTATTTAATCAACAAGTATTCCTTCAGTCTTAAGTTTTAAACGTAAAACGTTTACCACCTATTAATGAAATATTTACCACCGGTTTGGAAAGCAGTTTCTACAGAGAAGAACCTAAAATAAATTCTGTAGTTGCCCTTTTCGAAAGTGTAATAGATTTTTATGCATGTAAATTAAAGTTACATAGACTAGGGTTATAATATCTAATGTAATATCTAGATATTATTGTCTAGTTCTTATCAATTTTATAGAATCAGTTTCTAATCTTCAAGCCGTAATTAAACAGTACAGTTTCAAACACATTTAACACCAGACACGATATCATAACATTACGCAACGGTTATCTACAAATCACTGGAACAGTAACAGCTATTACGGCCGATTACGCGTCATTTAGTTCGCGTAATACATGGTAATAGGTCGCGTAATGGTAACATGGTAATAGTCACAGTAATAGTGGTGCCACATGTTGCAAATTTGAATAGCCATGGCTATGTTTATGTTAAAATTTAGTTGTACAAAGGGTAGAAACATGACAAGGGATGTTATGTTTAGGATTAAGGATGATACGCTACACCATGCCAGGGACGGGCCGTGCCGGAGCCGGGAAACAAATCTATACTAATATTATAAAGCTGAAGAGTTTGTTTGTATGAACGCGCTAACCTCAGGAACTACTGGTACGATTTGAAAAATTCTTTCGGTTTTAGATAGCCCATTCATCGAGAAAGGCTATAGGCTATATTATATTATCACGCTAAGACCAACAGGAGCGGAGCCACGCGGAGCGCAGCTAGTGAAACAATATCCAGACACATTTCAACGCCGTGCCCCGTCCGTGCACGGCCGAGCCACGTTCAGGCATGAATCACTTCATACAAAAAGTTTACAATAATGTTTAATCGAGCATCTAAATATGATTATACTGTCCGCGATGCGCCGGATGATTAGGAAAATAAAATAATAGTACCTATAGTCTGTTGATCAACTATAGTAGCTTTATTTTGGTTAAAGAATGGTCGTTTTAATAATAAGTTTATTCATATAAAAATTATGAAAAATAAATTACCTATTGCAATATAAGCTTAGATAATAAACGAAGAACTGCTTTTTACGTAAATATAATCAAATAATTAACAATTCTAACAAATAGCAAATGTGGATACGGAAAAGGAAACTCGTTAAAAACTCTTTAATTTCTCAATAATCTTGCGTGAAATAAACTGCAAGAAAATAAGTAAGTTGTAACTAGTTTCTTGTTGTTTCTTCTTAAAACTGTAAACTTACCTACTTGATCACAAGTTCTTACATCGGTGGTGGAAAATACAAATATTTTAAAACGTTTAATAATACATATGTATACTTTTATTTAGCCTTAAATACGCTTAATATTATTATAAAACAAAAATAATATAATATTATTAACTAATTGATAACTCTATATGCAGCTAAATTCAGTAGTTTTTGCCTACGTAGATTTAAGTTATAAGCAAGTTTTCATATTTCTAATATGAAAATTTCAGATAAAAATTAAAAGATATTTATTTAAAATCTTATAAGGATGAAATTCATATTATGTTCATACATTTCTGGTTCTGGTGTATTTATTCAAACATTATAAAGTAGAAAAATCAGAAGTTTATTAAAAACTAGCCACTCATAACGTTTAGGTAAATTCAAACAGTTTTATATTGAAAAACGCAACGTCCTGCCATTCAATATTTTCCCCTCACATCGTTTGACCCGTGACCCGTGCTATCTGTGCTTTAAAATAACTAGATCGAAAATAACGCTATTTGATTCGAAAATAAATTTGATTTTTTAAATTTATAACGATAACATATTCATTAAAATATCTGTAATGAAATGTTGGAACGGAATGTTGATATTTTAATACTTGTGTATTGAAACGCTTGAATACGTAAAATACATCCCAATTGGTTTTTTAAGGGCTTTTATATTGTATGTATATCTGTTGAACCTAACAATATTTTATTGACCTACACTTTAATGTATTGTAATGGACTTCTCTTATTTGTTTCTAGCTAAGCATTCTTATTGTATTTAAACTAGATTTCTAACCACGGCTTCTCCGCGTTTTCAAAGAAAAACTTGCAAAGTTCCGTTGTCCCGTGTTCAGTCATTGTAATCGGTTCAGTAGTTTTTACGTGAAAGAATAACAAACATCCATCCATCCATCCATCCTCACAAACTTTCGCATTTATAATATTAGTAGGATGTGTGTGTACTATTTTCTTCGCATCTTTTTTTCTATGTTTACTTCGCATCTAATAAAAAATAAATAACGAAACTCAGAAATACAACGTTGAAACTACGTAAGATTGCACCTACATTGTAATTCTCTTACACAGCCACGGAACACTCTGAGTGCATCTTAAGAGGTGTTATGTGGGAATTAAACATTGCAGCTACGAATAAAAGTTAAAAAAGAGAAGATATTTTTTTGCTTATACGTTTATATGACAGTTTTAAAGGATTTTTTTATTTGGCAAGCTTGCGCCATGTCATCTATACCTACTAATATTATAAAGTTGAAGAGTTTGTTTGTTTGTTTGAACGCGTTAATCTCTAGAACTACTGGTCCGATTTGAAAAATTATTTCGGTGTTAGATAGCCCATTTATCGAGGAAGGCTATTATCATCACGCTAAGACCAACAGGAGCGGAGCCACGCGGGCGAAACCGCGGAGCGCAGCTAGTAAGGAATAAGTCGTGTGTTATGTTGTCTGTGGTTATGTTTCTGGCTGTTACAGAAACAATATGCTATCTTACTGAAAACTCTATGTAGGTAATATTAAATTCAAAACTGCATCAGATAAGTAATTCCTCAGATGTATAGTGCGAAAAAAATATAAGAAAACAAAACAATAATTTAAAGATAGAAAACTGTGTGCTAACTAAGCTGTGTGTGAAACTAGTGCGGATGTGCAAGTCATACCATACTACTCCATTGCCGAAATATAATAGAAGCCTTTTGAATAGTAAATCGCTAATATAGAGTCCGTTTCATAAATGAATACTTATACTTTATAAATAAATAAATACTTAAGAAAATAATGATAACATTTCAAATATAACATAGAATTGAGAGGAATAGGCCTGGAGAATATTACAAAATAATATGAAAGATACAATATATTTGATAAGTACTTCAAGAAAAAGGGAATTATTAACTGACAAGAACAGACTTGGAGGCTATAAGTTTGAGGACATGTGACATGTTCCAAGTTCTCAGTTGTCCATCTATACATATTACGGTCCTAATCTTTTTAGATTTAATACATATTGTGGTGAAGGAAAAAATAGGTTTCACATATTCATTATAAATGGAAGGTCACTTAAGATTCACTTGATATCAAATATAAAGTACAATTTGGAATATAATATTTTAAGTAAATTTTCAATACTATACATTCAAGGCTGTTATTCACCCAAAAATAAACTAAATATAACCTATGCCTATAGCTCTAGATGCTTCTAGATGCTCTAGATCATTATCAATATCGGTTCTAAAATTTCAAAGCTTATTTGGAATATACAAACATAAAACTCTTTCCTATTTCTGATATGAACTAGCCTCGCTGTTTAACTGGCATAAATTCGAGGTAAATTAAGTACGTAAAAACCTACTTAAAACTATATTTACAGAAAAAAGAAATTACATATTTCGGACGAATTGTTCCAGAGATTAGCGCGTTGAATCAAACAAACTTTCTTCATAATTTTATATAAAGTTAATTTTAAACACTATATACTATAGATATAGATATTAGTAATATCATAAAGCTGTTGACACATGTGGCGCGAACATCAAAGTCGCTCGCGTAAACTCGACCTGAAAGTTTTATTTCAAGAATGTTCTATAGCCTAAGTTTGTTGGAAGTTAAGAATTGTATTTGCTAGTTTGAATATTTTGGCCTTCATTTTTGATTTTAATTTTGATGTGTGCGTGTTTTATTTATGATTAAAAAGGTACATAGTTTTAGAATAGCAGTTATTTAAGAATTTGTACTTATCTATATTTATATTGTTGCTATTTAAATATTACTGCAATTACTACAGTTTGTTTATTTATTTATGTTTGCATCAGTATAACAGCAATAAACCTAATGTATTAATTTGGAATTTTAATAATTTTCTTACATGTCAAAACTTAACAAAATATACCTAAACATTTTCTTTCTTTCTAACATCTTATAACACCTACGTCAATGTATGTTTAGATAAGCATTCACCTAATATATACATACAAACACACACGTAAATAGTTCGACTTCTATTTATATGTGTGCATTCAAAATAACTCATTCTGTCCACAAATGAAACACGTGGAAAAGTGGGCCGGTTAATTTCGCTCGCTGCGATCCCGTTTCAAGTTTCAAAGTCAAATAAAAGCTCAAATTCCATTTTCAATTCTTGTTTATCGCTTAAAATAAGTGTACAATATGGTTTCCACAGTGGTATCTACATTTTTTCAGTGGTTAAGGTGTAGGTAAGCGTAGATAATATGGAATTGAATGGAACAATCTTCCGGCCTCCGTGTTTCCCGATAATTATAATCTGGACTTGTTAAAAAAAAGTGAATAGGCATTTATTAAGTCAGCATGCTTGATCCTTGACCACGCTTGTCGCTTTCCATCAGGCGAAGCGATGGTCAAATGCCTGCCTAATCCCGAATAAAAAAAAATAAATAATAAATAAATAAAAAAAAGATAAAATGCCTGGGTCTGACGGGATATAGGAAATTGATAAACTATTTGTCCGAAAAGAAAATCGATCAGTGACTAATTTGTTTAATGCATCTGCCCCATTCCCCAAAAAGGGACAAGGGGTTTTACTTTTACAAACTAAGCGACATTTTGTCATAAAATATTATAATATTGTAAGTCACAATTCCTCGTGGATATCTTTATAATGTAACGAATTTCCTATTTGATAGTGAACAGTCATAATACATAGCAACCCCTCATACGTCCGGGATTACCAGAGATAAAGATATGTATTCCGGATAAAAATATAGTATAGGTCGCTAAGGAATAATAAATCTTTCTGTCGGTGAAATAGCTTTCAATATCGGTTGTATAGTTTCGAAGCTGTTTTTGTGAGTAATAAACAAAAAAAATGATGCTCTTTGGCTCTATGTGTATGTAGATTAAAATCTGATAAAATCTGAATAAGTTTAATTCTTACTCAATGGTTCAATCTGTAATTTAAAAAGAAATTAATCTTCAAATACGTCAGCATTTCTATTAATGGAAGGGGAGTGCTAGAAAAGTCCCTAATCCTACGCCTTTTGCTCTTATTCATCTGACTTTTCAATAAATCTACGTTCTCTATTACCGTATTACGAGAAATGAAGATAAGTACCGAATACTAGGCAAATATATATTTATACAAGTCTTCAAGTAATTTGATTCTATTATAAATTATCTTGTTAGGTTAGGACAGTTACCATTGCATAGGATTTAAAAAAAAGACGTGTGGCACTCGGGGACTGCCGCGGTAAAGCTATTGCATAGCATGCCTTCAAGCCACACCTCCGCGGGGGAGCGTGAGGTTTTTTCGTTACGGAATTTCTGGATTCGGTCCCCGCGCTCAAGGCCCGCGATAGAAGCTATGCAATAGCTTAAAATTCTGACTGGAATTATCTAACAGAAAAATTACATATAATATTTTAAAATTTACGTTAAAAAGTGTCAGATACGTTATCAGGGATATTATCAGCAAGTGGTGAACCGGCCCTCAACGATAATAATTTGCACGATGCATTTATTGGAAACTCGATCTTCTTTTGTTCACACTTTATAACGTGTTTTATCAGTTTCCTTGTGTTAGAAACTTGAGGAATTACCTTGTCTTATTATTTAATGAGCCGTTTTAAACGTATAATTTATCAGAAATAGTTTGAATAAATCAGCTCGTATTATACTGTTCACTGTACAGTTCCTAAACTACTTAGCGTTTTTTAGTTTCTAAACTATGTAAAAATACTACAAATACGAACAATTTGAAACATTCAGATACCTACTGTTGTGTTAAATTTCGCAAAATCCAGTTTCATGCATTCACCATTCTATCCTTTAAAAAAAGGTCTAAATCCACAGGCATACGTTTTAAAAAACAATACCGACAAAGCTGTAACACGGGCAAATAAAAGGGAACAACGGTAACATACGACAGTAAATATAGATGGAATTCACAAACGATACCCCATGGAATAACCTCGTATTGCGTTAGCAAAGATTCACATAATTCATTTAGCCGCTAACTTTGACGCTACAAAATTTGTTGAACACACAAGATTGTCTGCTGTTAGTGTGTTTGTAATTCTGTTAACTGTATAGATGTTTTAGATATCAAGTTTGTTGATCATTTATGGTACAACTAGCTGTGTTGTCCGGTCTCATACTCGGACGCACACGAGGACAAAATCAAGTATACTTTCAGCTCATATTTGCGTTATTCTGATGAATAGCAGCCTATATTACTGTAAAGTTATATCAAAATCCGTACCGTGGTTTTATCGTGAAAGAGAGGTGATAGATACATCCATCCCAGACAACTTCAGCCTTTATAATATAAGTAAGATCTTTTTTAATTTTATTAAGTTGATTTACAATGTTGAAAAAAACTATTTGACATTCACACCCACTTTCGGGCCTCCGGACTTTCAATTAACGTTATATTCTGTGTTTTTCAGTTTACAAACAATATTTTTATCTTTACAACGAGAAACCATTTATTTTTATCTTATAATCCAGATAAGGTTAAAAGAGAGAAGTATATTTATAAACTTATAGCTCTAAATTTAGTAAGGGCTATGGAATAGAATAAGGCCTCTCTTTACACATATGGAAGGACAAAATCGAGATGCCAAATACATATAAGACTTTTGTGATGGGACAAGGAGATTATTGTGCTAATAAAAATTCGGAGTACTCTCATTGAAAGAGGCATTGTCACTGAATTGGTACTTGAATTGAAAATCAGTTTTGTCGATTTCGAGTGTGCTATTAATGCCTAGTTTTGTTGGCATTTTTTCCAGTGTAGGAAAGGTTTCAGCTTTAAAAACTTTTGCTTCACTAAAAACGGCTTTTCAAACATACAGCTGCTTATAAATGTTTTTAAATATTTAGTTTTCATACGCTCACTTCGTATTATGAGAAAAAATTGGATAAAGCATAATATTGGTACCTAATAGAAATATTACATTTGTCGTAGTAAAAACCCTTCCAATTTATCACCATAAATAAGTTATTTATACTAAACGTTAACCAACACTTGCCCGATTGTATATCCAGCAAACTATGCTTCAAAACTCAAATAGACTGAAAAATACAATGTAATGCTATGATATTTTGATCTCTATTATCATGTATTTAAAGGTCAATTTCTCTTATCGTATTGTGATCCATTTAGTACGAATGTACGTCGTATTTATTAACAGTTGTTAGTTCCCACAAGTCAACTTGGTTATAGTTCTGTTTTTTTCTCAAAGCCTGTCAACCGTTGACTAGTTGGTTATCTGTATAATACTAAAAGCAGCTATTTTTTTGCTTTAATAAGATGATGAGGAATTTGGAGTTGAAACTTGAAAAAGAGACTTGAAACCATTGTTTGCGGTCAAGTAAATTAACGAATAAAAAAAAGCTAGACTTTACAAGAACTGACCTCATTTTGTAACTGTTGTAAATTACTGAAGAAAGTTTGTAAAAGATAAGTCACACAGACTATTTCGCTTTTTGTGTTCTAACCATCCAATAAAAGTCGAGAAAAGCAGGAAAATTTTTAGAAATAACTATCTGTTAACTTGAACAATGTAATACAGACATCTATAATTACCTAGTAAATAAATATGCATATTAATAGATAAAGGGTGAGGATATTTTTATTGTGATAGGCCACTTCACCCGTATGGTCAAACAATTTACTATATGAGTAGTAAATAGAAGAATACGTTGTTTTTATGTCATACTTATTTGTTATGCTTCATGAGTAACAGAGAAAAAAGTTAAGAAAGTCAATCTGTTCATCTAACTATCAGCTTTCCACCCGCGGCTTTGACTAGTGGAAATCCCTATCAGAATGAGATGTATGACCGCAGTCAAAAGATATGCCTATGTCATTCTCTAACTTCTTATATCCACGATAATTATAACAGTCTATATATTAAATCGGTCTGATGTGACGTGAATGAAAAACAACCATAGCTTAAGGAAGTAAGGATTTGCCATTTATTTTTATACTTATTACTTTACTCTATAATTGCAGACTTCAGTTTCGTTAAATTGCGTACCACATTCACACTTTTCTATCACCAAGAGCCTATAAAATTATGTACAAAATCGATAAATTGATAAACCCGAAAAAAGTTATCGTATTCATACAATCTGGGAATATTTCAGGTCAGTTAAAAAGTTCAGAGCTGTTAGCGGAATGTGAGCAAATTGTTAGCAATTCGTTTCGAATATTTTATTTGCTTCGCAAGTTTGAAATTCCGTTATACGTAGGTCTATGGTGGCTCTACATAAGTGCCGTGAATTCACGCACGAATTGACGTCGCGAATTTGCCGCATAAGTTGTGTTCTCCACATTGATAGCTTGCTTGCAATCATTCATGAAACCGGGCATGAATAGAACCTGCTGACAAAATCACTTTTTTACTATAGCGCAGTCGTTTGTGAAATCCGCCGTGAAATGGTCGTAGAATCTGCTGTCAAAATCACTATGTTACTTTAAGATACTCTGGTACGGGTCCGCGAATGTTGATATGTGCGTAAACATCCACATTCGTAGGTGAACGCCGCGTAAAGGAGGCGCGAATCCTTTGTCGCGGGACACAATACTGAGTTTGATCGGGGAACAGACGCGAACGAGCGTGCACAACAGGAAAACCGTGCCTGCCTGTTCACAGAGCTTCACGGCACTAGTGTGGATCCGCCGTTATACATATTCTACGGAAAACGAAACTCGACGGTTGTTTAAAAGTTTTATTGACAAACTCGTGTGATTAAAGTAACTTAGGTATCGGGTTTGTGTGAACGTGTAAAGGTTTGAAATACATATTTTGTTGGGAACGCTCTTGTGTTACTTTTAATTGTATTTTATAATATAGCCTTGTATAAGTAAGGGAATAAGTTTGAAGATTCGATAATGAAATGTTGCAACAAATAAATCGAATTGTAGAGACACAATAACAAATTTTCATTTTGTTCTCAATGCTCATGTAAGTATGTTATTTAGAATTAAAGGATTATTAACGGATTTTAAAAGCGATTTATTCATTATAAATCGCGTTTAAAATCCGTTAAAAATACTTAATTTCTAAATGTATAATACTCGCGTAAAATCAAACACTAGAAAATACTATGTATGTTGTTATAACGCGTCTTCAATCTTGTCCTTTGGTTTGTCTTAGATAATCTCCAAAACGATCATTTTTAAGTCAACTAGCAGCACACAAAGAGACAATTTGCAAATTTTTATTCCTATATATATACGTATATTGTTCAACATCTTCCACTTATCTTTCATTCAATACAAAGTACTTCTAATCTCCGTGCGACATTTTAACAGCACAGCGTATATAATGTGACATAATTGGCCATAAATCATTTATACACATTCAACAGCCCCGAGAGAAAGGGGAGTAAGGAATAAATTCGTTTCCATGTCATATCGTCAAGGTATAAGTGACTTATTGTAATCACTCAATTCATATTTACCCAGATGTGTCTACTGATTTCATATGAATTAAATCGTTTAATCTTTTGTCATTTTAAATATTAGTTAGATTATGTGAAATAAATAAGTTTAAAGGTAATAAGTACTGAGATGCATATTAGGTCACAATAATTTATGGTAAAACACTAATAATCTAATTTATGTTAACAAAATATGATCTTCTTAAAGAAGAGCGTATGTGGTGAGCACACGTGTCAGAAATGAAACTTCTTTGGCACGATTCTTAGAAACCAAAACCGTCACCTTACTCCATGGCGTGACGGTATTGCCATGACGAGACCTTGAAATTTTACTCTCATTGCGTCTAATGAAGTTTCACTTCAAAATAAGATGTTTATTTTATATTTCCCTTATCCGTCAACTGAATTCGGAATTTTTTTAATCAGGAATAAGATGTCTTTATAAGTGATAGTAGCATTTTTAAATTCAATTTAGTTTTCACACAAACTACAATATGTCCTCTAGACTATTACTGCAGCTTAATTCCTACAGAATTTATATTATCACGCTGGTTAAACCAAACAAAAGCTGCCATAATAATTCGCTACCAACCCGAAAATTAGTACCCAAATAATCTCCCAGTACATATCAAATGTTATTTTAGTATATTCATAAATAATTTATATCAGCTTTACGCGCTTTATTTGCGGTTTGTGGGTTTAGATAATATTAAAATTAATCGAAAATATTGGAAGCGTGATTGATTTATGTCGGTGAGAATTTGGAATGAAATTTCGGAGGAAAAATGTTTGGAATATGTTTGATGGAATCTTAATGGTCGTCTTCAATTATCGTATAATGTTTTCTATAATTGCTTTGTATGAAATTTTTATAATATTAATTTCTATTGCTCTACCGTAGCGATGTATTAGTTGAGAATCGTACTTTGAGAAAAATTGGACATCAAATGATAATATGCGAAAGCTACGTATTTATCTTCCTTAAAAGACTGTTTCGACTGCCCTCACTATCATCATCTCAATCCCACTGCTGGGACATGAGCTTCCTATGTGAGTACAGGCATAGAATAAATACTGGTACAGGCCATAATCGACCACGTGCTAGCCAAGTGTTGGTGCGGATGTAACATGTCGTCTAACTTTTGAAGCTTCGATATTTTATCGGCTTATTATTCTGCTTTACATAATATTATGTACTGATAAGGATAACTAGTAAGTTTATACAAAAAAAGACGTGTGGCACTCGGGGACTGCCGCGGTAAAGCTATTGCATGCTATGCCTTCAAGCCACACCTCCGCGCCCGTCGGAGTGGGGAGCGTGAGGTTTTTCGTTACTAAATTTCTGGATTCGGTCCCCGCGCTCAAGGCCCGCGATAGAAGCTATGCAATAGCTTAAAAACAGTTTACAAACTATTATTTCTGATATTCAGTTAATGTATCGTATATTTTGTTGATGGCCATATTTTGAAAACGTTCAATGTTCATATTTACCAAAAATATTGAATAGGAACGTTTTAGAGCACTCAAGTCTCAAATAAATTAACGTAAACATACGATTTTTATATTGAAACCTATAAACGTCTATTGTATGAGGCGATTCGTTCGGATGTATACAATTGATGAAGTTTAGTATTCTAAGGGCTGATTTTTCAATCCTTGGATAAAACTTATTGGTCGAATAATGTATAAAACTACCATTTAAAAAACGTATTCTAATTGCCCGTATTTGACAGTTTACGTGACATTTTAATAATATCGTGTAATACTTTATTGGACGGATAAGTTTTAACCAAGCATTGAAAAATCGGCCCTAAAAGAATTGTCCAATTTTTTATCAACATTCTGAAATTGTTTATCCGGGTGATAAACTTCTTAACGCAGATACACTTTTTTCTTATTAAAATTAATAATTTCTTAATATAATTGTTTCGTAACTTTTATGCTTAGTTCACTTTATTTCTATGTTATTTCTGGATTTACTGGAATCAATTTTGCTAAGGCATGTTGTTTTTTACCTCTCTTGATTCCAAAATTAAAAGCGTTGTCTACTATAATAGCCAACATAAAGCATACCTTTAAGATAAATTGTAAGAATACTTTGATTATAGATTTATGATCTAGCATGAAAGTAAAAAACACAATGCAATAGTCTAAGATCCGGGATTAGAAAAATATACCCTCATCTGTTATTCGGATGAAACAATTTTTTATAAGCTGATTTCAATATCATGAACTTATAAAAACAACCTCTGCCATCAAAATTACTATTAATTGCAGCAGACTTATGAAAGCAGAGGTTGTTTTTATAAGTTCATGATATTGAAATCAGCTTATAAAAAAATGTTCCATCTAAATAACAGATGAGGGTATATTTTTCTAATCCCGGATCTTAGACCACAATTGTTAACAAGTCACAGAGCCCCATATAAAATGTTGTCTTTGTTGAGCGGTTGTATAGAGCGTGTAAGAAGGATGTACGTAGAAATTTTAAGAGGAAATTTTCTGAAGTAAACGTTAAAGCTTCTTAAATAAGTGGTTCCATTAGACCCGAATGGATATCGGGTGTCATGAGACTAATGGTGTAATGTGCCTGGAAAATATCCTAAATTATTGGTTTAAATTCTTAATTATTGAGTAAACTTTTGAAAACAAACAGGTGAGGTAGAAGGTAGTTGTTTTTCGGTTTGTCTTAATCTTAATACATAATTAAATTAACGTTTGTGGGGTTTTCGGTATCGTTGTTATTTTATAGATAATTAGATAGTACCGCTGTTATATTACGTGATTCTCATTTTTTTATTATGTATGCAATATAACTTAGCTTTGAACTTATTAATTGAGTTCAAAGCTAAGTTAGCTTAAAATAATAACGCAGACATTAGGTCATGGAACGGATGAGGTCATGGATGAAGGTTATGGAACCAAAACCACCCGTCATTGATTGATGAAATGTGTATCTAAGATTGTATTCGTAAGGCTGGGGTGTAATATTGAAAATATTTATACTTGGTTTATAATAAATTTCGTAATTATGAGTAACTAGCAGTCTGCCCTGGCTTCACTCGTGATACTATATCGACACCCAATATGAATAACATTGTAACTCAATCTGTCATAGTTTTCAGGACAGCCATTTTAAAAATTTTTATAAGTTTATTATTTATTTGCAGCTGTTGTATTATAGTTAGTCTATACAATTGTAGGTGTCATATACTGATTTTAATTGCTTTTTAAAATGATATATATGGCATTTTGATAAAACAACTGCAAGTATGACTTTTGCAATGTTACAATGTACAGATTTTAAGCATTTTTTAAATGAAAATCATCGTAACTACAACTTACAATGGGGTCATGCAAACATTTGAAAGTATATTTCAGCGTATTTAATTGTAACTTATTTTACAATCACGTATTTTACTGACAAAAGGAAAATATTTATTGAATGATATTGTAAGCAACATTACTACGAGTATTAATGTTACATTTGGTTGAAAAAACATGGTAAGTACTATTAAAGAAAATAATAAAAATCAATGTGTAATACATATTTTAACCCTTAATAGGGCAAAGGCCAATTGGTTACCACCGCAGTTTATTGACCAAGGATCGTTTTAAGCATGATTTCGTAAATTCATTTTTTGGAAGGTGTAAATAGCGTATAAACTTTTATTAGACCTGGCAATAACGTAACTGAAAAAGTTTACAAACTACAAACATTTAAAAAAAAGTATCGAAACAATTTGAAAATTGGAGGTATGTGGTTGCGATAGTCATAATTTTGTTCTAACAAGATTCCGGAAAGTAATTTTTGAAATGAAGTTTGTACTATTCAGAAAATCATTGTAAACTCGGTGGTAAAACTTATACCATTGCCTGGTTACACCGACATACTAGTATTTGGTGGTTATATAGTTACCATTACCCATACTCGCAATTGCTTTTTCAGAAAATGTCGAATACTAGCATCAAGAAAAAGAAGCTATCGGACACTGCAATCGAGAGAATTTTAGAAGGAAATCTCTCCGATATTGAAAGCAGCGACGAAAGTATCTTGGAAGAACCACTTTGGGGCACTAGCGTCCAAGATGTCTTGGTATCTTGATAATGTGGGTCTTCACACCTTACCTGATGTCAATCTGTATTGGTCAACTGATAGTTTTTATAGAAATCCGATCAAATCAAATCAATCTTTTATTTTATACCTATTTGATGCCGCTATCATCAACGCCTATAATATAGCCTATGTACTTAAACTCACAAGCAAACGGTTCACACACATCGAGAATTTAGGCTTCGTTTGGCTCGGAATCTAATAGATGGATTCACATACAAAAAAAGAACAACAAGTATAATTTTCAAGAATAAACAAGGTGGGAATTTCGGAGTACCCGCTGAAATCAGATGCTCTTCTGTACCACACTACCCAGAAAACCAGGAAAAATTTACTAGATGTCGATTTTGTAGCACGAAAAGCATTCAAAAACGTTCAAGGATTATTTGTAACAACTGCAAAGTAGCTTTATGTGCTACACCATGCTTCAAAAGCTTTCATATTGCTCCAGAAGAAGGAGAAGCTAGGGACTGTAGCAGCTCTAGTTCTTGTACCTTGACGGGCTAAGGTAGTAGAATAACATGGTAACTTAAATTACGATTTATATTTATAACATTGTATGTGAATTTACAATTACTGTAACACTAAGAAACCCTTGTCACCAAATATTTTGTGTATTGTAACTTCATCTACAATAATATTTCAATGGAAACATTATTAATTTTCAATTACAATGAAATTATATTGTTTCACAAAAATAGTATTTATTGTCATAGAAATATGGTTCAAAGACAGAAAATTAGGTCTGACTTTGCTGAATTCATATGTGCTAAAGTTGTATAAAAGTGTAATTAAAGTTACAATGTTATTCATATTGGGTGTCGATATAGTATATACCTATGCCTATAGCACGTAGAAAAGTAAAAGTGAAATAATTTTTGAAATCGGTTCCGTAGTTCCTGGGGTTAGCGCGTTCAAAGAAATAAACATGCTTTTCAGCTCTTAACTTTGTATTCGTTGTTTGAAATCTTTCTTTAATGTAGCACGTGATTTAAATGAGCGCTTACATAAAACTTTCACGTTTAATTTGTTTGCTGTATGAATTAGTTTGAATGCTCTATAAAAAAATCATTAAATCCACTAGCAATCACAATTGAAATTCCCTTTCCCAGTCCATAGAACGTGCTCATTGTGTTTCAAACCTAGCCATAGATAGCTCAGTAAAAAGTACATTATTAAATGGTCTAGTTATAAATTTATAAAATGCGCCGACTGTACAGTATATTCTCTACAATCGAAATTCCCTTTTCAGTCCATAGAACTAACCCATTGTGTTCCAAACCTATCCATAGCTCAGTAAAACGACTCAGCAATAACGCAGTGGGTATCAAATAACAGGCGTACCACTTTTGATAATCGAAAAATCCCAAATTGCTTTCTTGTTTATTACTTTAGAATGTATGGTTGTAATAAAACGCGAACGGAATAGCTCGTTTGCAACACGCAGTTTCGAATTGTCTTTTTTAATGAAAAAGGACATGGAGTCGTATTTTAGGGCATACTTTTCGGAAATAGTGCTGATAGTTTCAGGTAATAATGAGTGCTCACAAGGTTATTTTTATGTTATTTTTATACTAGGTATAACATTATTCCAATGAACATTTTTTCGGTTTGATACAATTTAACTTAGTCTTTAGGTATTCGATCGATTTAATTTATTCTATCTTTTTTACCATAAGAAAAGTTTACCGAGTATATATTATTTAGCGAGTATACCTGTAAGCGATTTTTTGTCCACGGTCAACGGGCTAGAATACGCGGACAGATGTATATCTACCGATGTTATTGGCAATTATGAAATTAGGGTTTTAAAACTATTATGTAAGATACATAATGATTTATTTGACCTCTACGAAGATTCGAAACTTAATTTGTTTTATCGATTACACGTTATATCCAAAGGAGATTTTAGCATCAGCTTTCAGCCCTGTATGACTCAGCTGTTACGATCGGACATTGACCTCTTAGGCCCTCTGAGAATTTTTTCTAGTTTTGCTGCGAAATGCGAATTTCTTATACATTTGCTCAGTAATCCAATGTTGCCCTGAACAATAGGGGATTCGTTTATTATTTTATAATCAACACGTCATAAGCTTTAGGTATTTACGGAAATACTGTTGTATGCTTACCTTGTAAAATTTTATTTAAAAAATAATACTCTGAAATTCCTTAATCTAAATTCTGATACATTTGGTAATAATTTTGTCTTTGCATACTGTTTGTTCAATATCAATATTTGATAGGTTTATATAAATATTATACCTATCCCCATTTTTCCTCCAAACACTATTTCATGCATTCATGTCATATTACAGACATGCGTCATTGACCTTAAAATGAGTTATAATTTTTCCATTTACAATATCAGTAAATTCTTCACAGTTCTTTAGATATTTGCACAATACAAAATATCCCTAGACTTTGTTAATATAATATTATGTCGTATATATTGTCATATACCCATTGTACCCCAAACCTGAACCTAAAAGGGCTCAGTTTATGCCGAACCAGCGGAGGCACTTAAGCAAGTATTAATCGGAAAATGGCGTACATTCAGCACCTTTTGATATTTATTATTCATACCGTAAGAGACTTCGTGAAGTACGCACGCTTTGAATGACAGATGCTACCGAATATGTGCTTCTTATAGCATATAATATAGTACGAGATCCCACAGCAGGATTAGTGTGTTCATCGATTTTTTGCTAAAACC
>CAJQZM010003999.1:0-17908 GCA_907164665.1 Colias nastes | reverse complement strand
AAACAGTGCGGTGTCTCGCTTGCACGCGTGGGCTTTTACCGGGCTTTGCGCTCATCTCTTCTAACGTATGAAATTTCGTCGGAGTAGATACATACCTAGCTATAGAACTCTATAGCAATTAATATGGGAAAAAAAGCCCGGCTTTAACAGTGTGAAGATAGTTACGATTGCGCGAACGAACGTCGTGAATATTATTGTTAAATTATAGTTTGTTTGAGCGGGTGATTATACTGGTGTAATTTAGGTTAAGTTTTTCGAATTTTGTGGTAAAATAAGTGTCGCGACAGCAGATTGTGTTGTAAATTGTGATGGTTTGCTTTGTGCTCAGCGGGGGAAAGGTAAAATGAAAAATCATTAAACTTTACTGAAAAACAATTAATTTCTTCATCAAAACCAACTCCCGATTTGTGCATTACCGAAACTAGTAAGTCACATAAACGAAATTTTAATTGTAATGTTTACGAACGATTTCATGAATGAGAATTGCTTAGAAGAAGCCTTTCCCCAGCTGTTGAAACTTGCACATATTTTGGTAGTTACGATTCCTGCTAGTAAATAGGTAGCTGTAGTTCTTCCACGGAGCGTGCTTTCTCATCGTTAAATCGTATTCATAGGTATTAGGTACGTATTAATTATTAAGAAATACTTGAGTATTTATTTGGCCAAGAACGCCTTTCTGTATT
This sequence comes from Colias nastes, assembly GCA_907164665.1. Taxonomy (NCBI): domain Eukaryota; kingdom Metazoa; phylum Arthropoda; class Insecta; order Lepidoptera; family Pieridae; genus Colias; species Colias nastes. The sequence goes on along the minus strand of CAJQZM010003999.1, from coordinate 17,225 downwards.
AGGTATCAATAATTGCCATAGAAAAGGAGCTGTTAGGTAATTGAATTCTAAAACAAACACCTACTTTCTATAATTCCGATGTTATAAAATCTTTCCTTCAGAAAGATTGGCGTTTTGAATTAGAATATAAATGATCTGTACAATTTTATTAATAATATAATGTCATACAGTTTTATATAATTTATCGATTTTAATGATTATTTTTCCGACCCAAATATCGACCAATAGAATTGCACCATTCGACGTCACGTGGTACAACCTACATGGTATTATACTGATAATTTTTTGAAAATTTTCTCTGGTAGTTGCTTGACATTTGGGACGGAAAAATAATCCCCCGAATACCACACGAGCTTCAAATTATCTGGCATTTCCCTCAAGGTTCCCTGCAAACAAATAAAGTCGTCAAGTTTTTCAGGCAAAATCAATGATTTTTTAACCTGAAAAACTTGACTCCTTCATTTGTTTGCAACGAACCTATCGGAAAATACCCGATAATTTTGAAGCTCTTGTGGTATTATAAGTGATAAACGTTTGACTCAACTGTTTGCGGGCGCGCGTGAAAATTTAAAAGATTTGATTCGGTATGTAATATGTTCACATTTTTTTATAAGTTTTATAACGAACATAATTACACAGTATACCATAGGTAGGTATCTTATTCATGAAAAGGGTACCCATCAAACACTTTGAAAAATTTAAGGGCTTGCCCAGTCCTTACACCCTAGGCACGCCACTGGCATATGTACCAACATAATATTTTATACAGGCAAATGAAAAATGAATTCCAAAAATCTGTATTTTATCATCATAGACAGATGTTTATACAATGTGCTTAAATGAACACAAAGATTTTTAACGTAAATTTGTAATGTTTGAAAAAGCTTTGCTGTACGCAATAAAGCAAAGAATAAAACTCTATATGATAACAAAGTATATTAATGACTAGGAATAAAGTAGAGAGCTTCGAAAAGATTAAAAAAATCTCTCCATAACAATTAAAAAGAAGGGAGGGGTTAAATTAAATACATGATGTTAAATTTAATAAGGAATAAATTAAACAATAAATACACTATTGAACTTAAATTTTACAGATAAATCTATGACCTCCATTCTGTCTGTTTTTGAGATATTAATTCACACACAGTTTGATAAAATTCAAATTACCCATGTACATTAACTACTTTTCGAATAAGAAAATCAAACAGTGAAAGCAGAATTCCATATCACAAAGGAACAGAAGATTTCACGTCTTCTACTATCAGTACGTTGAAATAGTTCTAATAGCCTTTTCCCTCTTATAACTACATTAGAATCTTATCAATACTAATCAGCACTCAAGACAGACAATGCAATCAGTCAGTTACTATCGCTGGAATGCTATTTCCTGTCCATGATAACATTAGGGATATAACCTTCACTGATAAGCCACCAAGGATGTATTATCATGTTATTTACCTATACTAATTGTTAGTTTGAGCTGTTGTCACAGCATACAGGAAGTTAAGGTGACTGTACTTTAATAACAGCTATAAAACAATTTTAAGGAAAAGTTTATCGGAGGTTCGCTGACAATGTTAAGTGCAATGACTTATAACACAATTTTGTTTATAATAATGTTCACATTATTAATTATTGAGTTTTCATTTTTACTTTATGGAATTGTAATATATAGAGAGCAGTACAATTGCTTTGCTAATATTTTAGTAAGCGAGTTTTCTTTTATAGCAATGGATGTAACATAATTATACTTTCATATTTTGTATTGATTGCTTCTTAGGTTATTTATAACATTAATTATAAAGTTGTTATCATACTATTATTATTATTGCAAATAGCGAGTGATGGATCTCATTTGTACACTTAATTAATTTGCTATGAATGTTACATTATTTGAATAATCAAATAATTTGATTTAGAAGAATGCAGATCAATAGTTAGTCAACAAAATAATTTATTAATAAAAACAGTTACATCATTACTGATGCTTGGTCTATTAAACTACATGGGTTTAAGCCAATACTCACCGTTTGAACTCTTCAAATCACGATGGATAAGTGAAATCGGCGCATCGACATGCAGGTAGGCCATACCGCGGGCTACTTGTATGGCCCAATCCACCAGGATCCCCGGCCGAATCTTGCGCCCAGACAGTACCCTATTTAACGGGCCGCCCCGGGCGTACTCCATCACCAAACACAAATTTGGCTCTTCCAAACACACACCCTTTAACGACACTATATTATCATGCTGCAACATCCAAAACAGTTTCGCTTCCTGCAGAACACTCTCTTTTATCACTTCAATGTCCTCGTTAGCGTCCTGTCGCGCAGCCTTCACCGCCACCACCTCGTCGTTCCAATAACCGCGATACACTTTCCCGAAACCACCCACTCCGATGACCTCCTCCAGCTTGAGCTCCGAGAACGAAACTCGCGGAGGATCCACATCTCCGATCACAGAGGTGACGGCTAACGGGTCCTCTTCTGTCACGTAGACCGCGGGAAAGATGCCAACACGGTCGCCGATTTTACCCGTCCACCAACCCTCGTCGCCGGATATATTCGCATCTTTCGACAGGACCTCGACGATCTCGCCCCTACGCAGGGAGAGCTCGTCCTCTCCCTGCGCTATGTAGTCGTACACGGCGGTAAACAGAGCGAGTGGCGGACGGTTTTCTTCAGCCGCCATAGCCGCGCGGCCGGCCGCTGGCCGCGGCGGCATCACCCCGGCCGGACCATGGAGCTCCCCCTCGCTCAGGCGCCGCGACACCGCTGTGACCTCCGCCCACTAGTGCACATAACTACCACAATTCGCTACGTTTGGTTATGATCACCTTATTATTCCGCCATCTTTGTTTTCCACATCGATCATGGCGGTGTATGGAAGCGTTAATAACGGATACACTGGTTCGACAAATTGCGGCTTACGATCGTTTTCGAAATAGAGATTATGTAGTGGCTTCGCTGCGATAATGTTAATTATTTCTCATTCATCTATCACGTTCTTCAATAGATGGACGAAATGACAACCTTACTACAGCGAAGTCAGTGACAAACTGTCATATTAATGTTACTTCATAGAAAAAATTATAGCGGTTTGTATTGGTATTACAAAAAATCTGATAAGAATAAATAATTTCCAATTTTTTTATTCCATTTAAAATAATAATACTTAAAAATTTTCTAGCAACTGTTATCTTTAATATTTTACAAAAAAATTGTCTACATAATTTTCTTGTTCTGTTAATATACTCTGTAACAAAGTGTGTTGTTAATGTAGCTATATGATCATAGATGGCGTTAATATAATATCCAAACTACAATTCCATTCTATTTAGTGTTTCAATGCAGTTGATATATTATGTTATGAACTTATTAGGTAATTTTTTTATGTAATATATTTTGTGGAATTATTTTTCATATATTTATTTCAAATATTTAAGTTTGTGGAAATTATATGCTTTAAAACGACCAATATCACTATTTCGATTAATTGCGTAAGAGGTCCCATGGTGTAATGGTGAGCACTCTGGACTTTGAATCCAGCGATCCGAGTTCAAATCTCGGTGGGACCTGCTTGGCCTTTTTTCTTTTTTAAACACTTTTATTTCTTATTAAACGTTTTTTAAGTTTCTATTTCATTAATAATTTCGATATGCACAGTATTTTTTTATAAATACATTTTATCGCTAACGTCAGTCGTATTGTGATTGTCTGTAGGGATGCTGGGTAGGGAGCTTTATTGATCGCGCGAAAATGGGATGGACGTATCCATTCGCGGCGACCACCCTGCCTGCGAGACGTGGGACCGCTTTTAAACCTCACAAGCACGCTTAAATCTTACAAAAAATAAATAATTTTATATACCAAACCTAAGCTTTTAAGTCCCCGTCGCCAGAAACATTTATAAAGAGGACAAGTCCTAGTTTTCCACCCATTAACAGTGAAAAACAACCTTAAATCTCGCCCGTAACGAGTGAAAAATCAAATAAAATTTGACAATACGTTGCCCCCGCGTTAACTTACACTGAAAGTAACTGCAAAAAAATATTATACCGTTAATTACGTGCTGTGTTAATTTTCCTCCATGATTTTCTGGTGTTTATTAATCGAGTTATAAGTGAAAACATTGAGACAATGGCCGAATTAAGACCGGGTTGACTTAATATACGAATTCAACATGTTAGTATCAAAATTAATAGCGTCCAAATGGTATGGTTTGAAATGGTGCTGGGAAAAACGCTGGTTCGGTTTAAAAAGAAATTGTGGTTATAAATAAATCGATAAACGTGTGATTTTTTATGTTATTTTTGTTTGGTGATTGTAAAATAGCCAAGATGAATACTTTCAATGCGCCAACATCGCAAATAAACGCTATTGATAAAGTTACCACTGTGAAGTGCAAATCCGTGGATTTAGAAGGATATGTTATTATTGTGGTGCAGACCAAGGATAATAAAATAAAATTATATGGTAAGACATTTCATTAATTAATTCTATCTATACTTTAATAACTAAGAAACAATAATAACACATTTTTAATTGCATAGAGTACGAAAGATTCGTTGTTTTTATCCCACCCCATAAGTTCATGAGGGGCCGATAACTTATGTGCCCAGAAAATATATAGGTATCTAGACTATATTATATTAAGTATATGTATCACATATTATATACAGTATACTATTGTCATATGTTTTATTCAAATGTACATATAAAATTATTATTGATATTAATTATTATCTTTGATTTAGCATGCTACATACCTTTATATAATTTGACTTCTAAGTACCATAATAAATTAAAATCTAACTTTCAATCGTCAGAAATTTTCGGTAACTAGGTACCTACCGCTATACATTAATTATTTATTTCTGTTTCCGTGCTGTTTTAATTAATGAGGCAAAGCACATTTTATTCATAGACCAAAATATTGAAGTGTTCTACGTTATTAATTTACTTACTTTGATACCGCATTTAACGAAAAAATCACAATTAAATATTATCTATATATTAGTATTACTTTTTTAAGTTTTAACTTTTAAATGCAATTTCAGGTAGAGTAGTTACGAAGGACGGATATTTCGCTTTTTATATTTTCTATTTGTATGGTCAGATATATGAAAAACCGTCACATTGTTTTGTCCTAAATTTTTAGTATAATGGTTTATTTTTTTATTAGTAGATCAAAATAATATTCCTAGATATCAGTCCTAGATATAAAAGAAGCCTATTTGCTTATTCAGTGTATCCTTGCATCCAATTTTATCCAAATCCGATTATCTATTTTCGCATGAAAGAGTAACAAACAACCATTCTCACAATATCACGTATTTATAATTCTTAAGTAGCATAAAAAGCAGGAAAAATAATTGGTTATTACGTAGGTGCCAACAAATAACCATCCTCTGAAATTCACGCATTCATAATGGCGCGGCGCGGCGGTATCTATGTAGATATTAGGTACCAACTGTAAATTGTAATGTGAAACAGGAAGTTGAATTTAATACTTACTCGTATAGATATATATTTCCAACTAAAAAAATCAATAATATTAAACTCAAACTCACACCTATTTATTCAGATTTATTCAATTAGACTTCTTCTTAAAGCACTTCTGAATCGTCATTACATATTTTTACCATTTACCACCGATTCGGAAAGCAGTATCTATGGAGAAGAACCAGAAAGAAACTCATAGTTGCTCTTTTAAAATCATGTTAATATTAAAAGCTTCTAACTATCGTAACAGTGCTAATATTTATTAATTTTCCCAGGATCACCATCAGCAGGTAACTTCGATAATCTGGAGTTGGCTGACGAAATCATGGACGTGAACGAAACCAGACTCGAAGACATGTCTCGCACGGAAGTTTTGAGTCATATACATGAAGTGAGTATCGTCATTTAGAGATAGCACTGGTATAAATTTTTGTTAAAAATTTACAATCTGAATTTAACTTACGTTATCTGATAACATTGTATTTTTTAACTCTGACAGTTAGTTGGATATTTAGAAAACCGCGATTGAGTAAATAAAAGACTTTAGTAAGTAGATATATTTTTTAATTTTCCTGTTAGATTATTGAAGCCAACGTACAATGCTACATACATTCCATTCTCATTAAATCTATACTAATATTATAAAGCTGAAGAGTTTGTTTGTTTGAACGCGCTAATCTCGGGAACTACTGGTCCGATTTGAAAAATTATTTCGGTGTTAGATAGCCCAGTTATTGAGGTAGGCTATAGCCTATAATATATTATATCATCACGCTAAGACCAACAGGAGCGGAGCCACGCGGCTGAAACCGCGCGGCACAGCTAGTCTTTTATATGTGTAGTATGTATGAGTAGTGCTAACTGTTTCAAAAATAAGTAGCTCCTGATAACAAATTTATTTAAAAACAAAACTTAATATTATTCTACCTACTTATTGCTTAAAATTACAATTTCGATTTAGCAACGAACGACAAACGAGAGCAAAATCGTATTGAAAAATAAAAGTAGAGTTCTTTAACCAAAATAAAGCGCATATTTTCAAACTTATAAATTTATGAACCGATGGAATATAATTTCTGAGCCAGGAGGTCTCTCGGGGTCGCGTTTCTGATCATCTTTATCGGTTGGTTGCATTATTGAAAAATTAAATAAAAAGAGAATATTATCTACATATTTCCTTATAGATGCAGTTTAGCTTTAGCAGCTTTAGCTTTTCCGTTTTCATGGGTGGCATACAGATAATTGAAAAATAAACTAAATAAATCTATACTTAATATTATAAAGCTGAAGAGTTTGTTTGTTTGTTTGAACGCGCTAATCTCAGGAACTACTGGTCAAATTTGAAAAATTATTTCGGTGTTGGATAGCCCATTTATTGAGGAAGGCTATATTATCATCACGCTAAGACCAACACGAGTGGAGCAATGCGGGTGAAACCGCGCGGCACAGCTAGTCAAATATAATACGTTAGAAATTAATATAAATATGAATATTAATGTGAACTTGATGTTACGACATTTACTACAGTATTTTTTGGACAGCTGCCAATAGTTATTACATCTTTAGAGGTTAAATGCCTCTCTGGGGTAAATAGGCGATACGGACATCATGTTCTGTGATTGTATAATAATATTTGGTATTATCTCGTTAAAGAGATACATTTGTATATTATTGGGTTAATAGATAAGGGGAAATCGTGCCAAAGCCCAAAGCTAACGATGTATCAGAGAATTTTTATTCATGATTTTACATGATACTAAATGTAGCGTCTATCACAATAAATAATTATTATGAATTTGAATTTGAATTATGTGGATTGTTTAGATATAAGTCCAAACATTCCTTTGTTTAAGGGATCCGTCAAAACTAATTAAAAACATTATAAATTCTGTGAATTTTAAAATATTGTTATCAGTTTTTAAACTTATATTTCCTTTTGCGCTTTTCAGGCATATTCACCATTTTTTAAAGTTCGATTAATTGAGGAAATATAAAAATATTTTTCACATCCATAGGTTATACCTAATTGAGCACGGAGTTTTATTTGTTTTGAACATTATTTATCGCTTTTTCCGTCTGCAATTTAACCAAATTTATTTCAGTAGGTACCTTTTCCGCTGCATTGAGCTTTTTAAATGTTAGCAACGCATTTTCAATAAGTAATTTAAATACCCTGTAAAAATTATATTTAACATTTAAGATCTTACCTCTATGCTCTATCTATAGCCTTATTTATGTCTATGTTATTTTCCACTTCCTTATGTTTTTCTCTCCGCAAAGATTACCTCGATAGAATCTTCAATTATTGCTCTTTTGTAGAAAAAAAATAATAAGATAAGTAGATTTACTAAAGTAGGTTAACAAGTGTTATGTAAACCTGTTATTTTTTTTAGAAGTAGTAGGTACTATTAAAAGTGTTTCAAGTTTATTATATAGCAAAAGACATAATATAAGCATAAGCCTGTACATATTTTGAAGCAATTCCGTAGTCACCTAGGTCCTAGACAATCAAATCTAAACTGGTATTATAAAGAAACTCGACTCTACCTCGCGGATCGCACGCTTTTTACAAAGCCTACTTTTTGGCCAAAACGTTATTAATTATTATTTACTAGCTTACCGCCCTCGGCTTCGCCCGCTTTGTCTAAAACCTAATAAATTATATACCTACTAAAACCTTCCTCTTGAATCACTCTATCTATTAAAAAAAACCGCTGCATCAAAGCATACAAAGGGACATAGGGACATAGGGACAGAGAAAGCGACTTTGTTTTATACTATGTAGTGATTATGTTAGTAGTTATACTCATGATTGTAAAGAAGATTAATTGATTACCATGTTGATTACGTAATTATTCTCTGGTATTAAATAAATAATTTTGTTTCAGTGCATATCGTCGTGTGTTATAAAACTGCGTGTGAAGAGAAGAAGTGAGACAAAATTATGTAAGTAAATTTTATTTTCTATTTAATTATATTATTTTCGACAGGTATTTTTTTTTTTTTCGAAAAATACCAAATAATAAAAGCATGAATCAGAGCAGATAAATATAACAATAGAAAGCTGTATTTGTCTAATCTTCTATATATATAAAACTCAAAGGTGACTGATATAGTGATCTATCAACGCACAGCCCAAACCACTGGACGTATCGGGCTGAAATTTGGCATGCAGGTAGATGTTAGGAAGTAGGCATCCACTAAGAAAGGATTTCCCGAAATTCTTGCGGGAACGGGGAAAAACGGGGATGCACGTACAAAGTCGTGGGCGGAAGCTAGTATTTTAATAAAGTGATTAGTTATTTAGAATAATTCATGTTATCCCCAAAAAAGCTTTTAGTTCTGTTTGAATGTTCCCGAACGAAGTTTTTACTTCACAGTTAAAATCGTTTAAATAGGTGAAATTAATTGTTCGCGACGTTATATTTATTTTGTCATTGATTAGTTTTTCCTGTTAATTTTACTGTGAAATGGACTTTAAAGATTAAATGCGTTTGCAACTAGGATAAAAAGGTAACATGTCCTGTGCATTTCCTCCTAACTCCTAGTTAATACAATTGTAGCACTTTTGTAATGTGATTATGAGTAGAATGGCTTCCACTTGGATACAAACCTGTTTAACACCTCTAGCACTAATATCATCCTTAACACAACGACATAAAGTACATAATACAATATCACGACGTCGAATAACTGAAAATATGTTTGTACTGGCCGTTCGGTTCGAACATTTAAAGTAACACACTAAATTGGACAAAGTCCTACAGTCTGTTAGTAACGACGACGTTGGAACCTTGTCGGTTTAATGGCTTGCGTTCTTCATTTTCGCTGGACACAGCCTTTGAGGTTATATGCTATGTTGCCACGTTTAATCGAAATACGACATTTTAGAGAGCTTTTATTCAATATAAAATGAAGTATTTTAGATAAAAATATGTTTCATAAAGGTCATTTTTACGGTTTTTTTAATGATAGTTATTATAACGATAATAATCTAATAAGAATTTAATACCGCTGTGTTCAAGTAAGTAAGTTTTATTTTTATTTTTATAGAGATAAATATATAATGATGTTTCTAAACGTTTTTACTGAACCATTTTGCGTGATAGAGACACATTATGTTATGGCATAACATAAAATAAAATAATATGTTACTTTTTACTCCGGTATTACTCAAGCGAAACTGCGCATTATGCACATACACATATATTAATATGTGTAGTATGAATACTGTATACGTATACAATTTTATGAATCATAATATAATGATGCATTTTTCATAAACTTAATCAGCGAATACAATTAAAATGCAATATATAATTTAAAATTTTCAAATAGGTAATAAACTTATACAATTCATTGTAAACGTCTTAATAAACGTTTTCTTTTCTTTAATCTGGATTCGATGAGCCAACGCAACATCATAGCATCTTAGGTAACAGGTAGAGTTTCCTATCAAAATAGTAGAAATAATTAAAAAAAGTCTTTTAAGTAAACGTATTTAAAATAAATGAATTGTATCATTTAACCTTACATTCAAGTACGAAAGTCCATAAGAAATTAAATTAAAATTTTAATTTATCTCTGTACTCTGTGGAATGTAGAGGTCGTATTTTATTAGCTTCCTTTACCCAAGTTAATTAAACAAGGAAATTATAAATGTTCATACGGCAACACTGTAATGTACAGAGGGACAGAGAGGGAAAACAGGTTGACGAGTCACCGCGACAAGCAATATTTACCGGCGCGTTTTACAGTGAACAATAATATTGAAAAACAATTACGTGTTTCGATTCAAAACATTGTTTTGTGTATGTGACATTTGTTCTGTGTGTTTGTGTTACTTTTGGATTGTGACAGTGGCCCGACTCGGGGTGAGTGACCTCTTGGCTTTGGCCTTAGCCATACAGCCTCAATGCAATTTCTCATACAGAAACTTTTATTTCTCTCGCTTTACTGCAATATTTTTAGCTGTTGTAATAAATCTGATGATGTGGTCATAGGTTAATTGTGACTTTCACTCAATTAAATGTAGGTACTGTTATGTTCATTTTTTATCTGTGAAATCCCGTTCGAAATAGTCAATCCTATCTGTGAATATTTAAAATTAGAATACATTATATATATAAAAAAAAAACTCATTGTCTTTTTTAAAAAAGAAAAGAAAAAACATGCAATTCAGGGATTTTTATACGTGGAATTGTCGATGGAACAATTTAAACTTGTTTAGCGAGCTTTATTCTCGAGTATCTAGATCTGTAAGCTAGAAACACTGGATTGTGTTCTTTTTAATCACATTCCAAACATTCTTTTCAATACATCATGTTTCAAACGAAGTACGAAATACGAATCGAGTTAAAATAAATAATTAAATTCGTAAAACTGTCTCGTTGAACTATGAACCCCATTTTAGTTTACATCACCAATTCTCTAAGTTTAATAAAATAATTAATACATGTTTTAAACCTTCACCAATTATTTTAAAATGATCAATATATGTTATGACGTCATCAGTACTTGGTATTCTCACACAATAAGATGACAGCATCAGCAATTATCCTTATTTTTTACACGTACCTACCTATGATGAAATCAAAATTGGCAAAGCGTGAACATTACAATTCAAAGACAATAGATACCTACTTGTTATCGTCTATTTATTACATAGGTACGTCTTTTATAAATTAACAAGAGATCTTCATTGAGTAACTAACAGGCTTACAGCAACATTATAATAAGCCTTCAGAGGTTGTGCAAAGATGACTTTATGAGCCTTTGGTTATATAAATATACTCTAGTATTCGCTAGATATTGCTTTAATTACCTACCTACATGGGTAGATTTTTCAATGTTTGATTATTAGTTAATTCCATTTAAAATATCCTTATCCAAATTACAATATTACCTATCAGCTGTAAATTGTCAAATACAGGCAATAAGAATGCATTTTTGAAATGGTAGTTTATCTACGTTATTCGACGAATAAATTTTAACGTGTTATAACTAAGGATTGAAAAATCAGCCCTTCCTCGCAAAAATAATATTTTTTCTAATCTTGCAACATTTTTCATTCATGCTCCGCTCCTTCTGGTCGTAGCAGGTACATTATACATACCTATCTTATAGAATTCCTCAATAATTATAGATTTAACTCAAAACTGAAACTGAAATAGCCAATAGGTATAATGTCGATCCAGCAGTTCCTGAGATTAGCGCGTCCAATCAAACAAATCTATCCACCTTTTAATCATATAAGTAAACGTTCATAGCCGTGTGAATATCATTTAAAAGTTAAAAGTATCGTAAGTAAATATCGCATAGTGTCAGAATAGCTTCCAATCACTACATAGTATAAAACAAAGTCAGTTTCTCTGTCCCTATGTCCTTTTGTATGCTTAAATCTTTCAAACTACGCAACGGATTTTGATGCGGTTTTTTTAATAGATAGAGTGATTCAAGAGGAAGGTTTTAGACTTTAGTATATATAATTTATTAGGTTTAAGTCAAAGCGGGCGAAGCCGCGGGCGGTAAGCTAGTAAATTATATGAATCAATTTGATTGCAGTTTTATACGATTTGATGCGGTAATAATAATAACAGTACTTAAATTTGCAGTTCAAGGATCTGTCTTGTTGGTACCATGGCAGAAAGTTATGTTGCTAATAATTCCAATTCTACGTAGATAAAAAGTATCTACGTAGAATTTTGTTTAGCATTGACTTGTCGTAATTTTTACATTTCTAATATGTACGAATAAACAGTGGTGGCTTTTTCGTTCCGACTTAAACCAAAAAGTTGCATTTCGAGACAAACATGCTACAATTCCCACAAATATTTTCAATGTAATTGTAATAATTATCCATATCCATACACAGGCTTTTGTGAGGAACTCTAAAATACAAAATGAATGTAAACACGATGCAAATCAAGTCGCCTAGTTGCAGGATAACCCAGACAAAGGTTTCATTTTACAATATCTTTATACTATATTAATTTATTTATAACTAGCTGCTCCGCGCGGTTTCACCCCCGTGGCTCCACTCCTGTTGGTCGTAGCGTGATGATATATAGCCTATAGCCTTCCTCGATAAATGGGCTATCCAACAAAGAAAAAAAAAATTCAAATCGGATGAGCAGTTTTTGAGAATTGCGCGTTCAAACAAACAAACAAACTCTTCAGCTTTATAATAATAGTATAGACTACCATGCAATACATACACAGTAACTCGCATTTTACCAGACAATATACGAGACGTACAATCTTTCTTTTTTTGTAAATGTGTACCGTTCTATCCATGGAATGCATAAAACTGGTTCCATGGGACGTCAAAAGATGATCGCGTTCATACATCGAAATATGGACCGTATTTTTAATGTCATAAAAGCAATTTTTCAAGATATGACTTTGGAAGACAATTACTGAAACGTTTGAAGGATTTTCGATTATATTGTTATGGAGTTAGAGTTCAATTTTGTTTGAATCTATGTTTAACGTTAGGATGACGCGGTTATTATATAAATCGTTCGATAAAATCGCTAAGTTAACAGAGTGGATACGAGTGACAATTCACACTGGTGTAAGTTGTAACGCTTTCGCCGATTACTTGATTAGACCTCTCTTAGGCTAATAAATTTAAGGTAAACAAGAGTGAACTTACATGTGTGAACATAGAATTGAATTTTGAATGAAGATGTAAGTCATATGTTTGTGAGAATTGTCACAGATAATATAATACTATATTAGTCTGTCTTCAAATTACAATTGAGTCTGAATAAACACATGTCGGAATTTATGATCAATATCTCAATTTTAAATTGTCTGTATAATAATAACTTGCCTTGGCCTCGTCTAGCAAGAGACACATAAATGAAAATCGCTTCATCATTTCGGGAGTTTACAGATGTATTTCATCAGAAAAACGCGAATTTCTTTACGCTAGTCACCTAAAGCGTTAACACACACATTATTTTGCACTCTCTACAGTGTGACTGTCAAAACGATAATTTTGTATGGAGTGTCCGGGGTGTGGTTGAGGGCTAAAATGGCCTAAAACAAGGCATAAATTAAAATTCGTACAAGAGTCCAAATACTTAATTGTCGAATAGGGTTCAGTAGATAAATAAAAAAAACTAATGGGCAACGTACAGCCAGCATCAAAAATGAAATAAATCGAAAAACAAAATGATCAATACATGTCTTAAATTTAAAGCTACCTACCTATAAATATAATTTCCTGGTCGGCTGACCTTTCTGATCTATATTTACTGACCTACTATACCCGAAATAAATATGTTCGGTTCTCCATAAGAGCTTAGACTATAAGATTTTTATAACCTTTACAGACTTATATGACCTAAAATAATAATTCTTTTACTTCATACACCTGCAATTAACATTAATACTTTAAAAGCTGACCCACTTCTGACTAACTTTGTTGACTCTGAATAGAAATATTTTTTCCTTATTTCTTTTGAACATTTTTCATTAATTCTTTCTTCGATAATTAATGATAATTTTCCATTAATATCGCAATTAACGTATTATGTGTCTCGCTAAATGGGCTATAAAAATAATTCTTGAAATCCAGCCCGTAGTTTCTGAGAAAAGCGCATCCAATCAGGTGGTATTTAAAATAAGTAATTACACATATAGTATCGGTAATAACATTTTATAAAACTCAAATTAAGTACTATTTTAGTACGTGGAATATAGTCTGCTGTCGTGGTCTTTCAATACAATCTCTCAATTGCTAATCCATTTATTTTCAAAGAAAGCTAAAAAATAGCCAGATTAACTAAGATCTAATTCAAAGCGAAAAGACAATAGCAAAGGCATTCTCAAAAGCGATTAGCCACAATCGTGGAGCACGATCATTTTCCAGAATTGAGACAATCGGCTTTACTAGTGGTCTTTTGATATACTTGGTTCTTGGTAAGCTCTTCCACTGGTTCTTGAAAGCTATATGGATTGGGTTGAACTGAGATTAGGATTTGGGAAAATATAGGTTGTGTTAAAGGGATTTGTATTTTGTACTGGAGAAAGTCGAAATTGGTGACGTCGTTTTTGAGTCTACCTAATAAACTTACAAAGATTTTGTATTTTTTCTCCTAATAATCATATCAACGTAGATAACATATGTCTAACGTGTGTCTAATTCCATATTATGGAATTAGACACACGTTACAGCTGGTTCCCACTTGTCGGGTGTCGGATCCGTTTATTAATCGGAGGCTGTAGTGGCAGAACATTATATATGAAGCTATTCACACTTATCGGAAACCGATTTTGTGTCGGCTCCGACAAGAAATGTCGGGTGTTTTGCTAGCCCTCTACGCCCGGAAAAAAATCGTGTCGGATCTCGCTCTCATATGATTAAGAATGGCGCTGTTCACATATTTTGTCGGATGTCGGGGCCGATAACCCTCTCCCCGCTTCCCCTCATTCCGTTAGATGGTTGAATGTAGTTATCGACATTCTAAAATAATTGAAAAACTTAATTTCGTCACTCCAAATGTTCCCAAACTAAATCTTTCTTTCAGGATTGGGTGCACCCAATATTTTCTTTTCTTTGCTGTCTTTTCTCGTTTTCTTCTTAAATAATAATACATCACAACAAGAGCTTCGTCGACGTCCATCGTGCAAATCGCATCGCGTAGACTTATTAAAATTGGCACTAGCTTCGACCGTGGCCGAGTGCCGACAACCGATTATTAATCGTGTATGTGAACAAAGACGCCGACACCCGATAAATAATCGGCTCTGACACCCGACAAGTGGGAACGGGCTCTTAGACATGAGAGAAATATTATAATTCCTAGAGCATAACAGAGTAAATCCGAAAATTACTATTAAAATGCAATAGGTTATAAGGTGGGTAATGGAAATGATATTGATATGTAAGATTACACAAATCTGGGTACATCTTCGATCACCACTGTCATATGACATCCTTGGATATTAAAATTACGTATTCATGAGAAGCTGTCAATACCTTTGTCGAACGAGGAACTGATAATTTAAATCTACATACAATTTTAAACAAAATGCGATTGAATATAAGAGCCATTGTCGTTTATATATTGTATGCAATTCTGCAAGTGTATTATTTTCATATTCAATTATAGTTATTAAAGCAGAAATAAATAGAGTTGATTTTGCTGTAGCCTACAATTTTGATCACAAGAATGGTATAGGAATTTTAGTGCTGTATGAATAATGTAGGTTCGGAATCTGTTATGTAACTAATAGTTATTTTCGCGGCAGCTGGCTCTGATTCATGCTAATGTTGGGTAAATACAGTTAAAATTTGCCCTATTCTCTCTGTGTATCATGGCATATTGATCTATGTAGCAGTTTTTATAGTTCTAGAATGAAACGGAATTTCAAGAGGAAAGTAATTTGAACTGATGAGTTTAGGTGTTATATTTCTTCATAACCGGCTAGTAATCATTGAAGTAGTGAGCTGATAAAAATCACAATAAGAAACAAAAAATTTTAACTAAGTATGTGTAGTTTGATTATATTATGTTGATTCGACAGTGTCAAAGCAAAGCATATACCTACAGCACTATGGTTTGTGTTAAATTTATAAGTTACTTTATGTAATAGTCATATCCAAAGTGGCGCTTAGAATTTGTGAAATACTAAACTACCAGTTGCATCTAACAATAGACGGTTACAATAAAACACACATGTTGATAACGTGTTCTAAATCTTACGCTACGGTTTCTTTTATAGGTATTGTTGTTTAAAATCAATGTGGCACGAATATTTTGTAGAAATTAAAAACCGTATAAAAATGAATTTTAAAACTGAAAATTATAGTTAGCATTGGCATATATTTTCATTTAAATAATTATTTACGTTATATTGTATTATTTAGCCACTGTCTTAAATTATAAAAAATATACTTACATCAGCAACAATAGAAGAACATAACTCTGTGAACTAAACGCAGAAAACTACACATTGAAACTAAACAGAAACTAAATAAACATTTGATGTTCTAACTCAAGCTTTTGTTCCAGTATCAGACATTGGCCACAACATAATCCAAGATGCCTTCCTCATCGCGGTGGAGGAGCAGGCCCGCCAGCGATTGCAGCGGCTGTCCGCCCTCAAGCGAATCACGCCTGTGGACATGTCCAAATTGTCTGTAGAAGTAAGTATACTTGAATTGTGCGATGCAAATAAGAATAGGATTCAACGCCATATTGTGACGTTATAGCACATAGGTGTTTAATCAAAGCAATTCATTATCTAATTTGAGCGTGACATATGCAATGTTCAACGTTTTTGGGGAAATTTGGTAACATTCATTTCATATGCGAAATTAACGGTTTCTTAATGCCATTCATCTGATATCCAATTTTAACAAAAAAAAAATTTGTAGTCTTTGAACATCTACATAACCTTATAGATAATGAATTAACTTCTCTGCAAGGTAGGATCGCACAAAACTATGTATATTCCCTGCTTATTGATTATTAATCCAGCTCAAACTTTTGCCCAACCTTTAAGCTTTATTCTGACTAATTTCCCTACAGACAGATTCTCTAAAAGGAACATAATAGGAATAAATGCATACTTATCTTGAAACTGTGATTCTTATGAATGCTTTCCTTTGTGTTTATGATAGTCTCTTGACGTGTCACAAAAAGCTACTTTCATGAAGAGTATGTGTACTTAGTGTTAAGGGACATCCCTTGTTGCAGAATAAAC
>CAJQZM010003995.1:0-10057 GCA_907164665.1 Colias nastes | reverse complement strand
TTTGTGAGAGTCCATCTCAATTAGGGTACGATCTGAAACAAATGAAAATCATTTTTTAAATGTCTGCTTTTAACTAAAAACAACACATACTTCGACGAAGAATATAGGGCTTGTTTATTTTAATATTGGTAGAAATTGAATGTTTCAAAAAAAAGTAGTTAGTTAACTAAGTAGAACATATTATTTTTTAAGTAGAATTTTCCATCTCGTAAAACAATTCTTGAAATGCTTAAAAATTGCCCTCATGTTCTTTTGAGTAGTTTAAAATAAATTATTTTAAAACTTTTAATAACATTATGAATTGAGATGATAAAATTCTAAGGTAGGTATTCTAGGAAAGTTTCAAAAAGAAAAGTGTTGTACATTGAAAGAAAGATAACAAGGCGATAAATATCTCGGTGGAATTCTCTCCAAGGGCAAATACTTATGAAAATTATTTTGAAACTTGCAAATGATTGTTAGTATTATTACGAATCAAAACATTCACTTATAGTTTCAATTTATAAAAGTCTAATAAAAATAATATCGAATCTATTCGATCCTTAGACTAAATAAGTAACTATCAAAACTATATTATAATATGAATTACTCATTAATAATTCCATATGAGATTTTGTACCTACTTTAAGCAATACAAATGAATAATAGATGAAACTGATCACTAAATACGATTTAGGTCACATTTATATTTAGAAGTCAATCAAAAATTTGCTTTGGTTAAGTATTCCTTAATTAAGAAGGATTTATTAATCATATTTATACTAGAAATGTAAACTAGAATTCATTAAAAATCACAGACATAGAGTGTTAAAAATCAAATAGTTATTTACTTGTAATAAAACAATATTGAATCACTCATTTTATTAACTAGGTTACTCTACCTCCTAAAAAACTTGCGTCTTCACATAATAAAACGTTACAATGTAAATCATGTACATACTCGAGAACTGAACTTGTGTAAAATATGCAAATTAAAAATTCCTAGCTGAAATGTTTTTCTCCTATGTTGTTTATTGTTGTTACACGCCAACGCTGCCCACTACGGCTGCCAGTACGCTACAATGAGCTCAAAGAATTATGAACATTCCTTTTTTACATACATGTTCCAAGCAAGCTTCAGCTTTGGTCGATTTTTAGACAATTTTTACAACACTCCAGTTGGTAGGTGTTTTGTTGCGGAATTTTAATAGTTTGCGTTCGCTGTTTGATATTTTCTTTTTTGGATTTGTATTGTTACAAGGCCTCGATTTTTTACAAAGGATGAAAGGGATAATAGAATATTCGAAGTACAAAATAACTAAAATAAATACTATTGTATGTGATGATACTGTTGAACATTTTCATTATTCTAGAAAATTAAGTACGATACAAAATATTTCTTGGAAGAAATCAAACAAAATATTCAACATTAATTTATCTTTTCATTATAATATAAGTATCCCAAAATTGGCTATATATAAATATCAAGTATTGAAACATAAATATTCCGCTACGACTTAAGATGTTAATATTTTATTAATTCATTTATTCACGAATCAATTTTACGCATCTTCCAATACAATTTCGTCGATATTATTTTCATCTTCTTGAAATGTTTTATGGCTTCTTCTACAAAAATTAACCAGATCGGTTCCAAAAAAGGTTATTAAGGTCGATTGATAATTAATTACCTCACAGAGTCTTTTCAAATCGAATATTTGAAAACACGCTTATTGAATGGTGATACAGCTTCCAAGATTTGCGAATTCAAAAGGTTTACCTCTCGAAGTAAGATATTTAAATACAGTACTACAGTTTTGTTTATGGGAAATGAAAAGATCTTCAATATACAAATTATAATTTGGTAGGTATGATTTTCAGCAGATCCTCGTGATATTATTATTTAGTTATCCTACTAAATAATAACATTACGAGGTATTTGAATCCTAATTTTGATACCATTTCAAAACGCGAAGTGAACTGTTTAAATTTATATATTTTATGATAATAAAATTTTGTTTAGTTAATATATGACAATACCGAAACAGCTTGTAAAAATAATATGCAAAGTGCAAACGTCATGTTAACAGCTAGTATGTGTTAAGCGTGGGGTGAATCAAAATGTCACAGAAATCTAATATCTATCTAATATCTAATATCTAATATATGTATGGATGTTTGTTACTCTTTCACGTAAAAACTACTGAACCGATTACAATGAAATTTAGCACACATATAGAGGGTAACTTGGATTAACACATAGGATAGTTTTTATCCCGGAAATCCCACGGGAACGGGAACTATGCGGGTTTTCCTTTGCAAACGCGGGCGAAGCCGCGGGCGGAAATCTAGTAAAATATAATACAAATGACGAAAAAAGCAATTACATTGTTTAACGAAATGGTATTTCCTTCCTCATACATGATCATTTGTGAGAATAATGACGTAACAGAATCAAAAGCCGTTAATGAGATTTCACACGTTTATTCCGTATCTAATAGAATATCCAGATCAAAACCATTATTTCGCAGTTGGCAGATTAATGTCCATGATATCGATCTTTAATACGTATCTGAATCAGGCTTGAATCAGGTCATATCGGTCCCAATAATGACGAAGCTCAATTAACAAATTGGTGAGACGATAAACTATTACGAATTATTCTCTGACTGAGCCGTAATTGGAGGCTTTAGCTTGTATTAAACAATGGAAAATTATAGGTTCGCTGCAGGATTTGGAGATAGCATGTTGCAGTGTCTTACTGCAGAATAAATCCGACTAAATCGGTGTAATATTATAGGAACTACTTCTCATGTATAGAAAAAGTACATATCATTTGCTAGAATAGGTATGATTTTCAGCAGATCCTCGTAATGTTATTATTCAGTTATCCAATTAAATAATAATTTGGTATCAGTTATAATGCATGGAAACTGATAGAATATATAGTCTATTGACCACTATGTCATAATCCAGAATTAGAAGAAACATTTAACAATATATACAAATTTTTATTAAAGTGAATTGTTAATTATTATCATAGAAGACCTTAATTTTATAAATTCTAATAACCTGCTCTATGTCTTAGAATATTTCCTGAGATTTGAGATATCTTATAGCCAAAATAGTTGTAAATCGTAACACTCCACTAAATTGTTGAAAGCATTAAGAACAATTGAACCCTCAGAATATTGGTGAATAATGTAGCTAATAGTTCTCGGTAATAGACTTTAAATGTTCTATCGAGTCTTCGGTTAAACTGAAGGTAAGAGGATTACTTACAAGTTTATTTCAATTTGACAAGAGCTGTGTTGAAGACCAAATTGTTAGCAAAGATAATAATACTGTACAATATAATGTCGGTAAATATAATGGTACAAATAAGCAATGTATATTATGTCGATTCAAAGGCGCTTCTGAATGATAGCGTATAATAAAGTTGTATGAATAATGTTAACAATATTATGCATATCGATGTGTTTATGATAAACCGCAACGAAATTCACTATCATAATATTAAAAAACCAAATCTTTTGCGCGTTTTCACTAATCGAGAGCGTGGTTCTCCAGGACGATATTCTATTAGTATAAAATTTGTTAAGTTTTAGACAATGCGGCCACGGGAGGAATGCCAGTAAAGAATTGAATAGATAAATACAATAACATACATTACGAACACATATATACATTTACGATGTACTTGGTGTGAATTTTGCAAATATATTGATAAAGTTTTTGAAAGTAACCATTCAGAATATACATTCATATCATCTCGTTTGTAGTTACCTTAAACTGACTAAACAGTCCACGCTTCAGTTAATATCTTCAAAATTACGAAGATACCCAAGTTCTAATCGCTTTCAAAATTATCAAGATGGAGACAGGATCCTTTTGAAGCACTTTAATTATTTTAATGGGGTTTAAAAGCTATTTATTTCCAAAATTTTGTCAAAATATAATTAATAATATCCTATCGATAGATTTGTAGCTACATATTTTTTTAATTATCATAGAAACATAAAGATATAATTCTGAAAGAATAGTAAGACAACAATAAATTTCTTATCTGAAGACAATAAAAAAATCTTTCCATCCGATCGAAATCAGCAAATCACGGAAAAACATAAGTGATGTTACGAAGGCACGAAGCTACCCTTAGCGCCGGGAAAAGCACGTAAGAACTAAATCTATTGAGATTTGAGTTCTCTTATCTAGTTTTTGGGTCAAATTATGTTATTTTTCTATAATACACGATGGAAATTGAATAACATAATATGTAAGTATTTTTGTTTGCAGGACACTGGATGATAACTTATAGGCACTTTATAGTGTGATTACCTATAAGAAATTAGCAACAAAGAAATAAACTGCCTACAAAAAGAATTTTCTAACTACACCTTTCATACATCGAATTGAAAATACAAAGAAAGAAAGGGTCAAAAATATTCCTTTGAACAGCAAAAAATTCAATCTACTTATGAAAATACCAATTTAGATATTATAGTGATGAAAGAGCTCATAGATTTTGCAACATCGTAAAACACAGCTTTCCTTTATTCAAGCTCAACAAAGGATTAATCTTCTGTTGCTTGATTGGGTTCAATAAGATCTTATAACGGGGTATAAGGAGGTTGGAGACAATTCGATCTTACCGATTCTTAATGTAATTAGTTTAGCAAGAATATTTTTATTACATCCATTTGATTACGAGTAATAAATCGATGGAGGAGATAAAAATTATATAACAAACATCTACTCATAAAGTGGATTTCTATCCTATTTCTTAATCTTTATAAATCAACGTTTAAACTAATCGTTTTTTGTTGGTTCTTTTCGTATATTTATGTTTTAAAAGAGAACATTACTTTACTTCCTAAATTGGTATTATAAATTCACTCATTCCTCTATTCTAATGAGAAATTCCCTTGGAACTTGACAATCTGTTTATTTTAGGTATGCTAATGGACGAAAACTGTTTTGTCAATCGTTCCACTTAATAGATACATCTTAATTTGCTTTCTATGCGAGATTTCTTTTGAAATAAATATCAACTAAGTTTTTTAAAACGGAATTTTACTCTCCAAACATTAAAACTATTTTTTTTGCTTTAACATGTTAGTAAGGAAATAATACATTTTGAAAAATAGAAAAAAATCTATCACGGAAATTCGTGCGAAATTTGTTGTTTTTATAAAGCATTTGAATGCTTTAAAACTAAATATCAAAGAAAATAATAGTTTTTGGTAATCTCTATATATAAAAACTAGCGGTCCGCCCCGGCTTCGCCCGTGTTACATATGAAAAATAGATGTTGGCCGATTCTCAGACTTACCCGATATGCACAGAAAATTTCATGAGAATAGGTCCAGCCGTTTTGGAGGAGTATGGTAACTAACATTGAGACACGGGAATTTTATATATAAGATGAATCCCTATTTTTCTTGTTCACGGCGTCACGCATGAACGGGTGGATGGATTTCGATAATTATTTTTTTATAATATTCCTTGAAGTACGAGCATGGTTCTTATGGAGAGAAAACGTAAATATGTACCACGGGCGAAGCCGGGGCGGACGCTAGTACTTTATATTAATTGAATACTGATACGTCGTTAGTTTGTGTATAAGCATTTTCATTTCAGCATATCCTAACCCCAACGCGCCTTATAAAGCTATACCCAAAGATATCGGATATCAGTCACGTAGCATCAAAGCAAACACTCCAAGTTGTTCACTGAACTTATATATCATTATTTACAATGAACCGAGTCTCTAATCCGCATAATGGGCTCAGCAAATTGCTGATAGAGGAACTTGTTCTATAACAAATAGGCACAATTTGTTAGTTCGAACGTTGAACGCGTAAATTGGCCGCTCTGACCTATTTTATGGAATAATATTAATGAACCTTATCTTTGATCTTGTTCGTCTTTTTTTGGATAACGTAATTATTGAGTTTAAGACTGTTTAATTTTAAAATTAAAAGTAATAAAATTATCGTGAGTAAAAATTATTTAACAGTATTTTTAATATTATGAGAAATTAAATAAGATAGTTCTAGAAAAGAAACATTTTTATGTTTTCCTTTGAAAATTTGTATTGAAATACAAACGCTTTATGTATTTGTTCGCGAAGTAATTAAACATTGTTTCCGTTAATAATTAGGCCAAAACAAAACAAAGTTGGTAATTAATTCAAAGTTACTTTAACCTTATTATTAAATGGAATACCTAGGAAATTGAAGCAATTATGCTTTAACACAAGCTTAAGTTTGTCTTTCCAACCTCTAGCTTAATATTAAAGGGATGTTGGTCTTTTGAAATCAATTTCACGTGAAGCCGTGTAAGTGTTAATTATAATTTATATTCGACAGTTTAATAATTATTGGTTTATATGAGAGGTATCATGAAGTGTAAATATTGTTAAAAACCTGTAACTGAAACATTTATTAAACTTTAACTTAAAATAAATAAATAAAACTGGAACAAGTGAATTGTGTGCTCTTCAAAAAATATTAACTATAGACTTAAATTAGCCAATAAAAAAGAAATACACGAATGGTTTATACACTTGATAAATACCTGATAGCTGCCTTTTTATCGTTCTAATTTCAACGCCTACTTACAAAAGCTGTAGAAGAACTATAAAATTTTATAGTTCTTGTTTATAGGATTTAAATCTTTTAGTAAACAGAATTGTTTACCAACAACCTTCTGTAAATCTAATATTTTTTTAAGCAATATTGCAATAACAATATTTTAGGACATTTAGAAACAGCTTAGGTAACATATTCGTATTTATAAGGATTTTAAGGACTATCAGTTAGTTTACCCGTGGTACGAGGTACATGTTTACGTTTTCTCTCCATAAGAACCATCCTCGTACTTCAAGCAATATTATAAAAAAAAGAATTAACGAAATCGGTTCAGCCGTTCTCGGGTTATGCACTTACCAACACATTTTGGGATTCATTTTTATATTTAAAATGTCATAATGAAAATAATTCACTATCAAAACTTTCAAAGTGCAGTGACCCACAGTTTCTGCTAAAACAATTAGATTATAAATAACATTCATACTTTCGTTTGAACAACTTATAATTATATGCCTCAACACTCAAACGTAATATAATAACTACTAGCGTACGTAAAAGAAAAACAGGTCTTCGTGTCAGAAACAAAAAACTAGAAAGCTATTTTTAATAAAGAAACCGTAAGTATACTTATTTAGTAATTTGGAACTTTAATGATGTGATTTTTATCCGATTTTAACAGGGAATTTGAAGAGTAGAAATTAATAAAATAATGTCAGTTTATTTAAATGTTTCGATTATTACTTTAATAAAATGAAAGTGTTGAATATTTTAACGATAACTACAACATAATATTTGTATACTTAGGTACTTAAAAATTTATCGATAACTCTACTTTATATACAAAAAATTAAGCAAAAAATCAACTAAATTTAACAAATATTGACTAACACCGGAATAGTCCAGCTCTCCAAAATTTATGATCAATGGACGACGAGTTATTTGTAAATTAACAATATTAACAGCAATATTATTTTGAAATCAAAACGAAAACAAACAATTATTACTTACTCTTCTAACTTCTACTCTCTTTCGTATATGACTTAAGCTATCACTGAACTCTCATCTTTATTCATAAAGTAATAAGATTCAATATTTTTAATCCTTACTCCCGCTTGTTTCGGTACAAGCTAATTTTCCAAATCAATTTCCCCCTTCGTCTCACCATCGGATTAATGGATTTAGGTGAAAACCCATTTAATTAATTTGTTATTTAATTTTATGAACAGCATTAGGATATTTTAATTAAGAGTTTTAATTGTAAATTTAATCGAAGTTTTAGTTATTGAACCTTAACTAAGCTGTGATAGTTATAATAGTTGGAGTAGATACGAACGAAAGCCTTGTATGGGTATGTATTACACGTACCTATGTGGATGAACGTCCAATAACTGTTGTTATTAAATTTAAATTTCCCTTATATACCTAATAGTATACACAGTTTTAATTTTAACCACATCATTCACTTCAACGAGTCTAAAGTAAGCAATTTGTAAGAAAATGTGTGCTCTTGTTGTACACTGGTCAAAATTGTTTATGTATGATGAAAATGATTTAATTAAATATAGTATTGATTATTTCGCTGTAAACTATCTTTACAAAATAAATATCAAAAAAACTGTGTAACTACAACTATTAGTATTTAAGTCATAAACAAAAAATATAACAAAATACTCTTGAAAAGGTATGAATTATTGAAATCAAACTTTTGTGCAGTTCCTACTATATACAAACTGATTTATAAAAAAACATAGAGTAACATAAATTGTAGACGCGTTATTGGCACTGGAATAACCTATTTTACATTCGCAATGCGGATATCCAATTCGTATAAAATAAATAACATTCTATTAACAATACTCTTATTGATTAAACGGAAAAACAAATTTTTAAGACAAAAATAAGCATATATTTACAATACAAGTAAAATTATTTTAATACAAAAAATTAAGGATTTTAAAAAAATAATATTAAGAACAATAAAAATAAAAACCAATAGAGATTAAGCGTGCCAAATCGACCTTGATAAATACATATACATATTTAAATCAAAATATAATATTTGACCAACAAATTCACGATAAACATTCACATTTAGATTCGAGCAGTGTTAAATCGATGAACCAATTTGGTCATCTAGATTCAAAATAGGTAACCTGAAAATAACTAAATGAATAACTTGGACCTGTCACATGTATGCGTCTATTTCTAATTATTATCCCATTTGAATCGCAGAAATAAGGTCAAACGTTTTATAAAAAAATAATAGCTTTTTATCCGGTTTTAATTAACGTTGTTTTTCTAAAGTATCGTTTATTTAGAAGTATCGATATTACAGATATTGAATCTTAAAAAATAAACAAATTGCAGAGACTGATTTTATTTAATTGTGATTTATAGATAGAATAATATATATTTTAACCGTATTGTAATAATGTTCCACTAATTGTGTCCATCGTGTTACTTTATGAAATTGAATACTAAAATTCAACGATTTTAAGATGTTCTGTTTACTTACAGTGTTTTCATTTCTATATATTATAAGAATCATCCTAAAATCGTCCATAAATGGAAAAAAGCAAATGAAACAGATTTATTTAACAACTTGCAATAATAGAAGGTATAAGCTTTATGAGAAAAACTTATAATAAGAAGTCTGTACATGAATGAATGAAAATGAAACCATACTACAGCAAAACAATACAAACACAGTATGGCAATATAATCTGACACACAGTCGCAAAACCTTTTTTCAGTAGGGTCCAGAATAGTTTCCGCTATAGTATTTATCAGCAACTGAATATTTTATTCAATAATTCGGTAATTCTCTTCCTACTTTCCAGCAATCACATCCAGTGTATAATCAAAATTAAACTTGGATGAGAAACCCGAATTCAAAGGACTACAGTGATTGGCCTTTTTGTTTGTTGTTTTGTTGCTTTGTCATAGTAATATAAAAAAAAGAAGCTAAAGCACTAACACAAGAAAATTACAATTAAAATTATAGAATATGGGATTGCGGTATATGAAGTTTGGTCACCTGTAGTTAAATAAAATCTCTTCGACACTTACTATAGCGGAGTCTTTTCTGCTATGTTCAGTAGTGTTCAGGAAACTAAAACGTTTAAGGATGAATCAATCATTGCTTCGATAAATCCTCTTAGGATATTCCTTTTTAAGGTAATACAAAATAATTTTATTGACATTACGTAGTTTTATGTGCCATTTTCGTTCTATATATATTATAAACACTAGCTTTCCGCCCGCGGCTTCGCCCGCGTTTTCCAAGAAAAACCCGCATAGTTCCCGTTCCCGAGGGATTTTCGGGGTAAAACCTATCCTATCTCTCAAGTTGGATCGAACTGCACATGGTGTGCGAATTTTATTATAATCGGTTAAGTGGTTTAGGAGTCCATTGAGGACAAACATTGTGACACGAGATATATATATTAAGATATAGCTGTGGGTGTGTAAAAAAAATCCAGCTA
>CAJQZM010003875.1:0-20771 GCA_907164665.1 Colias nastes | reverse complement strand
TCTTCGCAATTACTGCAAATAACAATAATTAATGAAACAAAAATTATGTAGTCTCTGAATTAACTAAGCATATTCTTTTCGGGACTTTTAATCTCCTCTTTCATCTCTTTTTAAATAAATATCAATTCAATAAAGAATTTGCAAGAGGCTTTATAATGCTATAATATAATATTGTCCTCCATACTTACGAGTGTAGAGATGTCATAGAGCCTTAACCTTGATAGAACAATCATTGTAGCGTTATTTTCGCATTATTCGGCAAATTTTCATTGCTCAGTTAGTTTGTATAAAACTATATTCGTAACATTTATGAACCTCAATCCATTGTTATAAATTTATTATTGATATGTGGTAAGTTTTTGAGCATTTTTTTCATTATTTCATTATTTATGTTTGAAAAAAGTATAAATATCTATTAACTTTCATAATAAAGCTAGTCATTACATTAATTGGATAGGATTAGGGTATAAAATAAAACACACAAAAAAGCTAAATTGGAACCAACTATTGCATATTTATTGACTCATCGTCCAGAAAACATTAATATTAAACATTATTTAATAATTTAAACTTTATTTAAGCGTGTAAACAAAACTGTGTTGCCATGTGGCTATTCTAAAACGAATATAAATTAATCGCCGACTAGGCTATTGCTAAAGGTACGGCAGCCGGCGCCAGACATGACCATGGCAGCCTTCGGCCAACTGACTTGGCCAGTCTCTTGACGACCACTAAACTGGGCATGGAATGCGTACACTCAGGACACACATTACACAGAAGTTTTGCAAGGACACAAAGAAAACGTTGAGCAAGAAAACACGAGCAATATTTGCGCAAAAGCTGCCACACGGAGGCTCACAGAGTTTAACACAAAATCAGGTTTAATAGAAATAAACCTAGTTTAATGATCGTCGAGAGTCACCTTAACAGAAACTTAACCAATTGGCGAACTATATTGGCAGCCAAGCACCATTTGGCCAATCACAAACTCAGAATGGCAGTGAGGTTGCAATGGAACGCTGGACGTTGACTAGAGTGCTGGCCAATGTGGCGATGGCGCCGAGGCGGGGCGCTTAAGCGCGGTCCACCATCAGCTCGAAGTGGACAGACCCTCGCCGCTCGTATCTGTCATAGAAGATGTTCTTGGCCCACGCTTTGCACTCGATGTTGATCAGGACACCGGCTGTAAACGAAGAAAAGTTATTTAATGTCTTTAAATAGAATATCATGTTTATAATAAAAAAAAATTGACATCATTACGATAACCGAAAAAAAAATTATGGGATGAAATTAAGGATACTTCAGATGTGAGGGGCTTAATTTAATATGATGTTTTTAAGCTCTAGGACGACCCAAAATTATATTTTTTAACAGTAATGTTATTTATGAGCATATTATTCATCTACTTTTTTGAACAAATATAATGATATAATCCTCAGTCCTGATTAGTAAAATTAGAAGCTTAAAACTCACTCCTAGGCTTCTCGAAGAGCACAGCGACCAGCGGGCTCAAGTACCCCTCCTTGTTGGTGAAGGGGTAGTAGAAGTTGGGGAAGCCACGGCGCGGGATGTACTGGATCGGTCCGATGTTCTCCACGTCAGCTGGATTTTCTCCCTCGCAGGACACCCACACCGTATTCGCTTCTGGCTTGCCGGACTGAAATGTTTTAATTTGGCAACTTTTTAAATGTGTTGTGAATATTATAACAGAACGGAATTAAGAAAACGTTCATGTCATCATTAATTATATTAACGATGGAGGATGATTTTATTATACATTTTTTTTTGGATCACCTCCAGAAGTCATGATAAATGAGTATAATAAAGTTAGGTAAAGACAAGCCCATGCCAAAGGAATTTTTAAGGTCATCAAGAATTTCTTTCACAAGTAATCTTTTTGCTGTGTATTTCTTTACGTTTTTAAGAGATTCAATTATTGTAATTCGATGGATTTATTAACGTAAGCTACTTACCACCATCTTGATGTGTTGCTTCAGGTCCTCGGGCATCTTGTCAGGTAAGCCTTCCGTGTTGTTGTATGGGTTCGGGGTCCAGTTGAAGATCTGAAAATTGATAATCAACTTTAGAAGTCATACAGAGATAATTTTCCGTGCTATGTTCGTTACTTCATTTACCTACCTATCATTTTTACTGCGATTTTGACTTTACTATCTAAGGTATTTTTTTTTGTTATAAAGAATTAATTTCTTCTGTATTTTTTATTTCCGAGAAGCTTTTGTAAAAATTGAAATTCGATAGTCAACTGCTGAGCAAAAAATTTAAATTGAAGGAATTGTACGATTCATCCATTTAAACTTTGAAGACGTAGGATTTTGCCTTAAGCTTTCTGAAAGAACTTTGTGTGCTTACAATAAGAACAAAAAACACTTGATCATAATATCGATGCAATTTTACCTTGTTCAGCTTAAGGAACACGCATGGTCCACCTTCCTCATAGTTATACTGGTTAGCGGAGGTGCAAGGATGGAAGTCGTCTACCGGCACATCGCAGACCTGGTTCTCTCCCACGGGGCCAGAGGTGGGGGTGCAGGGGACGCGGTTTTCAGCACCAGAAGCCTCACCACTGCCACTGCCCTTCTTGCGGTATTCTGGAAGTAAGGAAAACATGATCATTTTTTTTTCATGTTTTCTAAAATGAGGGTTTAATTAACAAAAAGGTCATCACCTGACTTATTTGAAATTTTACTATATTTACTCGAAATTTTACTCTCAACGCGCCTAAAAAAGTTCTCACTTCAAAAGACCGTCGTCTTATAAATATTTAACGCAAACTACTCAACATACAATAGAAATACGACACGGCTCTTATGATCATAGAACAGCATTTTTTCCAGATTATAATTAACGATACATCAATTGCTTGTTAAACTAGCTCTCCGGTTTCACCCAGGTTTAAATAGATCAAAATGGTTAATAAATCAGTCTTAATTACAACCTTAGAAACAATTTTTTTAAATAATTTGATTTATATACAAACTTACGGTCAAGGAATTCGTCGATCACTTGGGCCCATCTGAGCACGGAGCCCTTGTCATTAGCCCTGTAGTAGATCAGAGTACTCTCGACATTAGCTGCTTCGGGCATGGGGCGGAAACCTAAGCCTGTAAACGGGGACATTGATTATATTTAATAAACAATAAAACTTTGTGCTGAACACATTGAAGAAATCCAATTAATTTCATTCACGGTCGATTTCACACCTGGATATATTCTGTTGAGCTTGATAAATAATTTATAAGTATTTACATATAAAATATTCAAATAGAGAAATGAAGTTAATATTCAAGTAGAAAATAAAACGAGTAAACTACCTAATAACTTATCGTGAACTATAATGTTACGCAATAAGGTTAAATTTTTATGAAAATAGCAGAAGCTTAGGCTTACCAGGATTGTTGCCAATCAGGGAACTTTCCATCTGCCATTTGGGCATCTTAGAGTCAAGGGTCTGGTAGAAGATCGCCAGCATAGCGGCGAAGAAGCCCACCAGTATCGCATAGAAGATCAGGTAGAACAAGAGGATTTTTGCTGTAAAATAAAAAAGATAATGAATAAATTGTTCAAAGGAAGAGAGTGAATTCACTCTCAAAATTGCATCCGTCATTTGTTTTGGATTTTTGTTCCTTAGGCAAAAGTTAAGGAGCTGTTTTATTAAATGACGATTAACTTCTAAACAAATGTTTAATACTGTGCCTAGTTACATCTAGACTTTTTTCATAAAATCTAGATTAAAACCAACTAAAACCATTTCTAATTACATCAACTCGAATCAATTGAACCTACCACATAAATTTCGGTGTAAATAAACAGTATCTAGAGACAAAATGGGAACGAATGTGCGTGTCCATTGACCAGTCTCAATGCTGTAATTGTCTCTAAATGATGATGTTCATGGATAGTAATTGTCAACCGAACATTGACCGAGTTATAGTGGAGCATATTAATGTATGAACATAAAAAGTGATTGCAAATTTATACATATTGGGTCATCTCGTATCTTTTTAGGCAGTTCCGACTTCCGTTCACGATTCACATGATAACTCATGATATCATTATTTTTGCAAAAAGTTTAGGATTTAAATAAAACCCTATTATCTAATTCTATATTAACTCTTTTGGCCATAAATCAAAATCATGTTACACTATAAATACTTCCAAATATATTATATACTTCACGGTGATGAAGCGAGGACAAATATAGCTGTTCCAGTTTCGTGATAGTTAGTGTCGCTAATTAAAATGCGCTTGTTAACCATCTAATATCTATGAGACCAAAGGATGGCTGACCTTTAAAGGGTATAGTTTCGAATAAAATATCTTCTGGAAAAATAACGTATATCTTTGTTGGCCGTTTAGATTTAAAAAAAATTTAAGTCGTTCCTCTTAATCAAGCCCACATAATAATTTAATATATACTCAGAATGCCTAATGTTTTCATTTAAGATATTCATATATCCTTCGAAAGTTCATACTAATGCATGATGCATAACTATGCTCTTGATTGCGCGAAAATTGTTGAATGAATGCATTTATGTAAAAAAGCTGTTGTAATTTATTTTCACAAAAAGGAATTTCCATTTTATATTCGATGGCAATTTTCTATATATAGAAGTGAAATACAGATGAACGCTTCGATAGAGCACACGCCTGCTAGATACTATAAACCTAGTATTTTAGGTCAACCTATAGGTCATAAAGTATGCGCATGCGTACAAATAATGCGGTATATGGTGCATCAGGAAAACCATAATGAATCATATCATATGTGCACCTAGGGTAGGTATAGTATACTTATATTCAATATTAAAAGTTATACTGTACTTCAAATTATGATAATTTTCAGCTTAATAATAAGGGTAGTGTGATAGGATATCAGTTATAAGTAAATAGCTTGCATATGTTGAATTGAAATTATAGCGCAGAAGTCGTTGCTTAATAATTTCTATCAAACATGGAGTTTCTTGCCGGTTCTTCTCCGTAGATACTGCTTTCCGAATCGGTGGTAAATGTTAAAAATATGTAATGACGTTTCAAAAGTGCTTCTAGAAGAAGTCTAATTGAATAAATAAATGTTTGAGTTTGAGTTTGAGTTTGAATCCAACCAAATTTAAAGATCGCAATATTTAAATCGGAATGTTCTCAAAAAAAATTCTATAAACGGGAGTAAGATGAAAATATCATGACTATGGAAAAAACGTTTTCCTCTTCCCGTTTCTTAAGTGAAATTACTTCTAGTAAGATTGAAATATGGCCCTGGAAGTCATTTCACACAATTGGAATCCATTCAACGATATTTATAAATCACGTGTCTCTGAAATATTGGATCAACGTGGTGCACTGTGCACCTGTCACTATCTGCAAACGAATACATAACAATAAACCTGAAATATACATATTGAATACCAACCATTAAGATATTATCAGCTAATAAAATTGTGAATGCTCCCTGAAGAGCTCCTACATGTTTTTTTTTGTATTGGTTCTTTACGTTCTTTGTGTTTCAATGTTTGTCTATATGCAAATTTTTAAACAATATACCCACTCAAGAGCACTTCTCAGAATCTAGGTATACTAATATTATAAAGCTGAAGAGTTTGTTTGTTTGAACGCGCTAATCTACTAGTCCGATTTGAAAAATTCTTTCGGTGTTAGATAGCCCATTTATCGAGGAAGGTTATAGGCTATGTATCATCACGCTAAGACCAACAGGAGCGGAGCAATGCGGGTGAAACCGCGGAGCACAGCTAGTAAATGATAAAGATCACGATACGCAGTCTAGTAAATTATACTAACTGCAGTGAGATAGATTACGATTAAATGAGTGCATAACTTCTAATAGTACGCTAATGGCATTATGATAAGATTTGTAGAGAATATAAATAGAATATAGAGTTTTCAATTACAACATATAAAAATAAGCAATAGCAAAATATCTGTAGCATTTTATAAATTCCCTTTCCCTGTAGGCAATCGCTTGACAGTTACACGATGAAATTCTCTCTCAAAAGAGAAAGATTTCATCTATTTTCCCTATTGTCAGAACATTTTCGGTTCCGTTGAATAATATAAACTACAATAGCAATTTAAAGAAAAGCCTTTTCCATCCAATCCATTTTGAATATCTTACAAAAGATATATAAAGAAGAACTATATTTTAGTGATAGTAGACAATTCATAGTATTTTATCGAAGCGAATTATTCTAATACTTATCATGATTATTATCAGAGATGAACGAATAAGTAGGGAAATTATTGTCTACAGCCTTGAAACTTGATTCGTTTAATCCATAAATCATCGTAACTCATACTAAGCTATTATTTTATAAGATGGATCCATAAAATATTCCCAACTAAATGATCATAAACAGTGTATGGGCAGGTAGAAGTAGGACAATCACAAAGGTCGCGCTGGTGCGCCGACTCGGCTGCGCGCGGCTCCAATCGATCCAAGGGCATTGCTGCTCCGCAAATAGGTTACCGATGCAAAGCCTAGATTTTCAGACCCTGTGACAAAGGACTATGCAAAATTAGATAGAAAGATAGAAGATAGAAAACACTTTATTGCACACAAAAACAAAATTTACAGAAACGATATTAGGTTATAATAAATGTACAATTTGGCGGCCTTATCGCTTAAAAGCGATTTCTTCCAGGCAACCTTGGGATATAGGAAAAATAAATCAGTAAAATTACATAAAACCCCAGTCTTGCCACCAGGCTTTAAGGATATTGTAGACTAATTAAGATGGATTTGTCTTAAAATATGTCTTTATGCTCTTGTTACACGTAAAAATTTGTAATAGTTTAATAAAATAGTTAATAATGATTGCTGTAGAAACCAATTTTTAATATTTATTTGAAGACGTAGATTCTCGAACGATCTATAGACTATCAGATGTAATTAAATTATCTATGCACAATATAAATTCAAATAAGGCCCAATAACGTATCATTGTTCTTACGTATCAATGTTTATTAGGTACTAGATGGGCTCTACATTCAATCTCAAAAATACATTAGGTATTATTTAATATTAAACATATAAAATGTTAAAAAAAAACCATTTCAAAGTTGGCTCTACATTTTAGAAAATACCACCGAAAATTTTAGAAATTATTAATTTATTATTTACAAATATAATTCGGAGTAGTTTAAAGTACCTACCTAGTACCTACCCATAGAAATTAATCCACTTAGTGTATTAAAATTATAGAGTAGATAAAAAGTTTTCGGATCTTAACCATCCTCTTAAATCTGTCATTTTCTCGAGATGTCCAGAATAACACCCTAACTAACTCAATTAAACTGATTTATCAAAATAGTGCATCCAAGGACCATACTTAGCAAATGTCACTCTAATTAGAACCCTAACTCAAAGTGTTAGAGTTGTAATTAACGAATAGTATTCATATATGGCAGTAGTGTTCGTTAATAGGTAGTACAAATCAATCAGTAAGAGTGACATTTGTGAAATTGATACCAAGAAAAACATATTGTTGAATGCACATTTATTATGTAGTTTTAACTATTTAATTTAAAACATAATTAATAATAATATTCTACTCACTGACACATACACACATACACACACTCACACACACACACTCACACTCATACTCACGCGTATCCACCTGTCCAATTCATGTATCGTCATATATTTATAATTAACTAGTAATTTTTATTCTTTAATTGTCATTAATCTGAAACTATACTATTCTGTTTACGTATTTAATAATATTTGTATGAACTCATAAGGGAAGGCACTGTTTTCTGAGACACAGGTAATAACCTAGTTCAGAAGGTAGAGCAAAATTGTGAACCGAATATTATGTAAAATTTGCTAATAAATATTATAATTATTTTTTTTTTTATTCACATTTATAATTTACTCTATTGTTTTTTTAAAGCATAACGTCTACCTATTTTAGTAATCATTATTTATCTGTAAATTCTAAACAAGATTTTAAAACTTAAATATTTAAAAACATCAATAAAGGTTTTTTTTATATCTTAATCAAGTGGCATTAGATTATTCAATATCGATTTTATAGTATATTTTTAAATCGTCCCAGATTATTGCCTCTTTTACTCATTTCATCAAAAACGTGCTCTACAAATTAAAAATCTTCAAGGATCTCTGAAAATCCGTAAAAAGTTAAACCATCTCTTTTTAACAATGTATGCAATACATAAGTAACTCCAATACTAAGTATGTACATACTAATAGTTGTTAATGAAAAATCTTGACATGGTTTTCCTCAACACATTGATGCTAATACACGTGTTTATGACCATTCATAATTAGTGTTGTTTATTAATACAAAGGTCTTTAAATATTATTATTAACTATCTATGCAAGCAAATTAATAATTATAGTGTTTTAGACAATAATTATTTCACTATACTTTAAAGTTTTATTCATTTCTGGGAATTTATGGTTTTGTAAAGTTTTTAAAAATATGTTGATATAATTTTTTACAGTTCCGGTTTTTTCTACTCTTCGAGAAATGTAGAAATAAAAGAATAATTATTAAAATGATTTAACCGCAAATTATGTAATTTGCACTTTGCAAATTGCCATTTATACGTATATCTCGTCCATAAATTATCGACATATTGAAATATTTCAGTTCCTTATCCTCCATAAAAAAGGAAAAACCGCGGGCTACAGCTTATCACATATTTAACGTTATAATATTCAACGTTCATAGGTTTCTTCGGTGCTTTGACTGTAAAGCCTTAATCCCTGTAAGGTATCGCACGTTACCTATCTCATGACGTTAACTTATGTATTACTGTTATGTATTTTTCATTTAAATTATAACAGTTTTAACGTGTATCATTTTTTAATATTCAATGTGTTTTACATTTCTATCCCTGTACTTTGTTTTTATTTTGTTTTACAATCATATTTCGCTTCTTTGCCTTTCTCCCCGTGGTTGCCTGGCAGAGATCACTGTATAGTGATAAGGCCGCCCTTTGTGCTTTTTTATTTTTTATTATTGTAACCTTTATGTATATTTTGTTTCTTGCACAATAAAGTGTTAAATAAATAAAATAAATAATACTTTTCTAAACCGAATATTTTTGTATTTACCGTTAGTAATAGTAGTAAAGATAATTGATTCTAAACCCACAGATAAGTATGTATATTATGTTTAATTATCTTGCACGGAGAAGTTTTAATTTAGCATTAGGTTAAAGTTCAAATTTTGAACGTTGATTATAATTTATATCTCTAGGGACATTGTTCCTCATCAAATAGTAAGCAAGTTAATTTAGATCTAAAATATTCCACCTGTAGTAAATTTTATGAAGGGTACAGGTCACGTACCAACTTTTTAGTGATCTGTGGTAAGTAATAAGTATATTCCTAATCATCTCAATAGTTTAGAATAGAAATTGTTCAGTTTCCTCAGAAAGATTTCTATCTAGAGTCACGTATCTACTGATTGTCTAATGGTAGAAGTAAGGAAGAAGGCATACGTAATACGTATGCTTTTTAACTAATTTCCATCTAATATGTGACAACTTCACTCATCCTTATTGATTTACAGAATTTTAAGCAAGTATGGATCATATTAATAAAGAAATATTCTCTTAGATACTCAGGCGACAGAACTCTGGTGTTTAGAGCATACCGCCTTCTAAACATATAATATATATGTTAGTGACTTATGACATGACATTTCACGCATATAAGAACTGTCAAATTTAGAAACAATTACAAACTTCAAGTTTGTGGTTTAGATGTTAAGACTGACAAGCAGTTGAGCAATATTAATTAAGTATTTATTTATTTATTTATTTATTTATATAAAACCATTCCTACCATTACAGTTTACCCAATGCGATAGGGAGGTCAAAAAGTAATCTAATTATCCTAGCTATTTGCAGTACAGATAGTTTAAATTAGTTTATTGTAGTCGTAGCTTTAGTTTTTAATGAAAACGCTTGGGATTTAGATATTGTTTTATTAAGCTCTTAATTGTACAATATTTTATACTGCAACTTTCATATCATGATGCACTGAAAAATTCTCCTTGTGAAAATTATATTTGAATAATGAATAAAAAAATTACATGATAAATATTATATCAGTTAGGAATATGTTAATTTGTTTCATTATTGTGCGCTTATCTCGCGCAATTGTGTGATTTCCGGTGACAATGATGCGCACGCGCAACGCGAATTAAATAGCTTACTTTTATTAATGATTATAACGAACTTTTATAGCCATTTAGTTTATTTTTTATTTTTGGTTTTAATTCTACGTAGGCACATACGAGTCAATGATGATGTACATGAAAGATTGGCAATACTGAAATATTATTTCAGGTAGGTAACTATTATTCGTTAGTGAAACCTCACTGAAAATGGCAACAAATAACTTATCTAAAAGGGATGGCATTTATTAATAGCATAGCGCTTTATTCCCGAATTAAGTTACGTAACAGGGTAGCTATATCTACGCCCATCCTATTATTAAAACCTTAACAATAAAAAGCATCTATCGTTCCCATTAAGAATCTATTACAATTTTCAGTTGCGCATTGCCAATCAATAATCGATTTTCCCTCCAAAAGACCGTCACGTAACATGATGCGGTACTCACCCCAGCTCGATCCCGTGCGGCCCAGCACCTGCCCCGTCTCCGAGTTGTAGATGAAGATCCTGAAGCCCTCCCATTTTCCTAGATCAGGTGGTGGAGCATAATACTGTTCGGTTACTTTTGTCTTGTCTGCCATGGTCGAACGCCGAGCCGGACTGCGGTGCAGAATCGATTGCCAGCGCCTTCGACCCTCCCGCCGCTCGCGCCCCGCACCCCGACGTACCCTCTGCAACCCTCTGTCCCTCTTACGTAACGATTGCGTAACGCTGCGCGCGCATCTCGCTACCCGAAACCAGAGCGCAAGACCCCGCTTTTCCGATGTACCAGTACGGTCCGATCCATTTTCCGCACTATGGAAAAGGCGTGAGAGCTCATGTTATGTTGGACGATGAATTAGGCTACAATCTTTAGAGTATATGCTGCCATGTTCTCTATATAGACGACATAAGGTGCTATTTTAAGATAGGCATTTTCTTTAAGTTTGTTAGGCATAGCCCGATCATGGGTTATCGGCCTAGACATGTACATGGAAATATGAATATTGAGTTTACATTATTGATGATTTGGAAACCTCATTCCGACTCGTGAATTTTTCGCGTTATTAACTATGTGTATTTTTAGTATTACTGCTTACATGATTCTATTCATTTCGTTTCTATTTATGGAAATCCTTTTTAATTTAATTACTTTTTAAACGAGGCTCACAAAACTACAACAATTGCAGGTTAAAATTTGCTATTGCTAAAATGTATTTTTAGATAGACATTTATAATAATTGGGCAATTACATTATAAAAAAGTCGTCTTACATAACCGATTAAAAATAATTCTTACTGAAATTATATTTTATACGATTTTGTACATATAATTATGAAAGATATCTAGATTGGTATTTTATTAGCGTGAAATGGCTTCGGAGAACTTTTTGAATATTTAAGTCTTACAGTAATTATATATGCCGCCATAACTTTTTTTTTATTGTGTCGGAAATGAAAAATCAAATATAAAGCTATAAATTTATTCAAATACAATACGCTCTACAATACAATAGATTAAACAATACGCCTGACATATTTCTCTTAGCTCGAGTTAACGAAATACATTCAACTATTTAATTTCACCAAGCGCTAGAAAATGTAAAATCAACTCCAGTGAAGTTAAGTTCTTTGTCAACTTGAATGGAGTTAGATAACAGACATATTACATAAGTCTAGCCTGCTGCATTGGATCTCCTGCTTTTTCTACTTTATCTGGGAGTGGTGCATCACTCAATACATCAGATTGTGGTTTGGTCCACGCCTGACAAACGCAAGTAGGGCCTTGTCCCTGGTTATTAGGTACTAGGAAACCTTGTCCATTAATGGTTCCACTTTCGTTGCCCTGGTAATGTCCAGAACTGCCCTGATACTGTCCATTACCCTGGTACTGCCCTGTGCTGCCCTGGTAATGACCATTGTTGCCCTGGTACTGACCAGATCCTTGGTATTGCCCATTTCCTTGATACTGTCCTGTACTTCCTTGCTGACTTACAGCTTGTGTCGTACCATAATATTGGCCATTCTGCCCGGACACGGTTTGAGCAACGTTGGTCGCTTGACCAAACTGATTTGGTGTGTTTTGGTAAACGACCTGGTACTGCTGGTTTTGACCTTGCGTGCTAAAACCCTGGCTAGGTGCAGAGAATCCTTGGTAATTGTTGTTTTGGGCAAAATTTCCAGCTTGATTGTATCCGTTCTGATAGTTATATTGGCCCTGTCCGTTGAATTGTCCTTGATACTGAGTTTGGGAGTTGAAACCGTTTTGGAAATTCCCGTTTTGATAATTCGCTTGGGAGTTCCATTGTTGTGGATATTGCGGGTAGTTTTGATATTGGTTCTGTTGCGGCTTATTCTTGTGGCTCTGTACGATGTCAATGACCCCGTTTATGATTTTCTCAGCCTGCGGCTTGAGAAGTCCTCCTGTTCTTACATCTTTCGTTGTTGCTGTCGCGGTGACGTCACGAAGGGCTATGAAGGCTATGATCTGAAACAAAGACGTTGATAAACATGAATATAGTAATAGACATGGGTTTTATAATCAAATCCGATGAAATCTACAGATATTTAGAAAAAGTTATGATTATATGTAGTGACCATTCGCTCAATATCGTATTAGGATCGGAATGTTTTTTGCGACCTAAATTGTACTTTGTAGCTTAGTTG
The DNA here is from genome assembly GCA_907164665.1 of Colias nastes. NCBI lineage: Eukaryota > Metazoa > Arthropoda > Insecta > Lepidoptera > Pieridae > Colias > Colias nastes. Next base: position 7,938 of record CAJQZM010003875.1, on the reverse strand, counting down.
CAAGAATCGCTATTGAATTAGTTATTGCGCGTCTTGATGCTTCTGTAGGTATCATTTATTATTTTGTTGCTCAAACTGCACAACATCATTTATAATGATTTTTGCAAAGGCAAAATTAATCGTCTCTTTAATTAATTGTCTTTGATAAACGATTTTAAAATATTCTTAAGCATCTATCGAAATTCAATTATGTTAATTATTTTGCCAAGTCGACTAGATACAAAAATTTTACGTAAAACCACACCCCGGACACTCTATACAAAATTATCGTTTTGACAAGTCACACTGTAGAGACTGCAAATGTGTGTGTTAACGCTTTATGGTTGGCACATTTGTGACTAGCGTAAAAAAAAATTCGCGTTTTTCTGATGAAATACATCCGTAAACAGCACAATATCTAACCATTTTCTACGAAAAACGATAATCACAAATCCAAAATAATAAAATTACTTTAAGTCAATTTGATTAATGTTGTCAATCTTCGTTGCGTATCGTCCTTGCAGAAAAATATGGCCCATTTTAATCACGATCGCGCGGGGTGAGGTAAGTGTTTAATTTTGGCGGGAGGCGGAGAGTGTCCGTTCTGTAGCGTTTAGCTACTATTATGTATTCTGTGGTAAAACTATACAATATACACTTCACTCATAACCAAAAATCACGCATTGTAGTGGATTAAACTCATAGTACTATAGTACTATGCTATAGTTTTACTATACTATACTATACTATATTTTATTTATTTAATATTTAAATAGGTACCTACATAAAATATGCAGAACATCTATATTAATTAAATAATATTTGTGTCACGACTCCAGTCGTGTGGACTGCTCTTCAAGCCGTAACACTGACCTAGCACACCATTTTTTATAAAAAAATATAACATTTATTGTAAATTTACTTCAATTCACAAAATAAAATAAATATAAAAATATTGGGTTAAAAGAGTATTTATTGTACATGTACAACAACGCTTAACAAACGAGAATGAAACTGTAAGTACAAAATTTCCTCTACTTAGTAAAGAAAAAAGTTTTTTTGTAGTTTTTCTCCGTAAAGAAAGATGGTACGTTTAAAATCATATAACACGACAAATAAAATGCAAAACCATATTTATAATGCCATGTTCATCGCCATATTATATTATTTTAAGGTTTTTATTTGCTCAAGTATAGGAAAATAAAAAAAAACTTACAATAAAAGAAATGCTGTACTTCACTTCCATGTTGGTTGACTGAAAGCTCCAAAGTTGCCGAAAAGTTCCAAGGACAAGCTTTTATATGCAACTCACCGGCAAGATAGAGCCTGTGTCTCGCTGTAAAATTATTTATAGGGCTGCCAGAGATACAAAATTAAATTACAAAAATTACATTTGGCATGTAACTATGTTCGTGATTAGTAAAAAATAATATGAATTAAAAGATATTCAATATTCATATATTAATTCAAGTATTGGTGTGTAATAACTTCACTTTTAAAATTACTAAACAGTGTGAGTTACTAATATATTTATGTATTTAGATTTATTTTGTTCAAAGTCAGTTCTGCATCTGTATTTTAAAATTAATATTATAATATAGTATAGTTAAAATAACTATTCTAGTACTTTTTTAATAAAATATCATGATATTGTCGCATATGCATTATCTAAACTAAAAGCGTCTGAATCGACATTTATATTCTCAAAAAAAAATCATCGAGGTACAACCCTAATGCAATTACAAGAGGTTCCGTAGTAGTGAGTGATGTGTACAAGTGATCGAGGAGGCGGTGCGCGAAATATCTCACCCTGTGGCCTATAGTCCCGCTATATGAGTGTAGTGTTGCGCTGTTGATTTATCGATATTCATTTAGTGCAAAAAATTAAAATTAGTTTAAAAAAGTCGTTTTGTATCGGCAAACTAAGACAAAATCTTAGAATGTATTGTGTAGAGCTAATCTATTCACCTATAAATAGTCATGAAATGAAATGATAATTTATTTGTCAATAGAAAAGAATCACTTAAACATTTATAATACATAATGTATTTAAAGTAAGAGCTACTATTTGAATACTACTATTCAAATCACTGAATGATTCGGTTACAAATATAATTAACCACCAAATAATTGCAACTAAAATAAGCATTGAATGCATTCATATTATTAATAAGCAAGTATGAACTACTATAGTATGAATATACTTGCTTATTTATAATGTGAATGCATTCAATGCTTATTTTTTCTGAGTAGCGAAATTACCGTATCGATAAAATTTAATCGACAGCACCCACCACTAGCCACTGATTGACGCTCAGCCGAAGGCAATCCCTGCGCGTATTTTTTATTCCATTACAATAAAAGATGTTGGATCATTGTCGAATAACAATTTATTAAGTTAACCCCGTTCCGATTCGCGGAAGCTGATTTGTGCGTTCATGTAATTTGATTTTTGAGATTGGTTTGTAATGAGGATAAGATTAAATAAAATATAAAACAGGTTACAAATTGGCAGCAGATTGAATTGGCGTGTGATATCAATACTAATTACGAAGGGCCGACCGTACCGATTTTTAAATTGGTGATTCATCGGTTGTAATTTTTATTAATGTTATCGCAGTACTTAACCATATTTTAAAATTTATCTATACTGAACGTGATACTAAAAAAGTTGATCATCGAAGTACTACTTGGGTACTTATACCTATGGTTTATCTTCCATAAGGTAAAGAGAGCGTGCTCTACCACAAATTGAATTACGATCATTCGGTAGACAAAGAGTCGGCCAGTTCTGTTGTAGAGGTATAATCCTTGACAATAGGTATAGTTACTTAATTTATTTTGATTTCTAAATACTTTCGATCTTTTTAATTTTAACAATATTTATAAACAAATGTTCTTAAAATCTATAATTTTCAAATTCCTTGCATTGCACGTTTTTTTAAACTTCTAGTTAAATCGCAGAGAATGTCACGGGATGTGCCTACTCAGACCATTCAGCGTGCGAGGTAAAGATAATTAAAGGGAATCTGAAACTATTAGGAGTCACCTCCCGCTAATAGTTAGCCCTGATGCCGCCAGGGGGACAGGGACGGTGTTATGTTGTAGGGAGACAATAAAAAATATTGTTAAAAACGCAAAATTTAACGGACGTACGAAAAATGGAAAAAACTAGACTCATGAAATTATACAACTATTATGAGGCAGTAGAAGAGAAGAAATTAAACTAAATGTGTTTTAAATCATTCGTAAATTTTTTTCCATAGCTTTTATCCAAAAAAACAGATTGTTATAATACAGATGGTTCTTGTATTTGCAGAAGAACCTATGCAAAATGCGCCAACCCCACAGTATCCGTATGGTCATAGAAAATGCCTCTTTTTCCTGCAATCAGAATTACAGCTGCCCTGCAATCATCCATAAAAAATAAAGTAATAAATCATGAAATACACGCGACTAGATGTCATTGCATGAAGCCATCCCATTATCCTGCGTCGGTGTACGAATGCGCGGGCGCATTTGCCGCGGCCCGTGCACTGTGGACCGCGTCTGTCTCGCAGATACTACGTAAGTCCAAATATTCCACTTGTTTTTTTTTTTCTTTTTATTAATTTTTCTTGTCCAAACTGACGGCATAAATGCTCAAGTTAATAAAGTGTTTTAAAATGTTATAGTACTTAATAGATATTGAGTTTGAACGATTTTTTTTATATCGTAGTCGGTAAAGGAACTGGTGGGTCACCTGATGGTGAGCTATCATCAACAGGTATAGAGGTGAGATAGGACAGCTATCACAACACCTATAGATTTGCAATCCTTAAATGTACGACTTTGAAGATACTATCGAATAATTAAAAATAAACTTTACTGTGTATAAGTAGAGGCATGATAACTTCAACGGTTGTACAACACAATTTAATACCCTCTAATTTTTTGAAACAGTTGGTTAAAAACATCCAAAATGACGGTCAAAAAGCGCCCTTCCGACCTGACCAGCTTGGAGCGGTTCAACCTTTACTACAGAGAGAAGGAACCGCCGCTCACCAAGAGTCAGCTGATGAAGAGGTTCATATGGAACCCGAAGACGAGGCAGTTCTGCGGCCGCACAGCGGCTAGCTGGTGTAAGTATTAGTGATTTAAGGTATTGTAGATTGAGACAGAAATTTACAGATACGGCATATAATTCTGTTCTGTATTGTGCCTTTTTGGAAATATCACCAACACATTCGTACATAATATTATGGGAAATATGCGGACACAAAAATACATTGAATATTATATTAGTACCTAAAATTTTTATTGTTAAGCGAAGAATTTGGTAGCCATAGGTGCAACTTGATTTAGCGACTTATTGCTACTGCGTCGATCGAAGATAGCTTATTTTTTTTTTCTCCACTTGATTACAATATTATTAGTACGGTAAATTATAGTTATTTTGGTGCTATTTCTTATCTGAATTTAATATCTACATAATGGAAAACAATCCTGATAAGAAAAAGTCCAATCCAATATGTTATAAAATGACCTATGAATTAATAATTAATTACTCCCAATCTTTATACTCCTCAACCTTTTATTCTTTATCATAATATTACAAATTTAAATGAAACTTAACATTGATATATTTTTGCAAAAAAGGGAAATTCCGTTACAACCAGACTTGAAAAATAGGGCTCAAGAATCATAACAGATGTTAAAATCTTGATTCATAATCTCAAAAACCCGTGGTTCATTAGTAAAAGAGCAGCCAAGGTCCGCAAGACGCCCCCGGGCGGAAGCGTCGCGGCGAATTGGTCTCATTGTCACATCCTGCCTCACCGGCCACTGGACCGTTGTGATGTTCTATAGCTATAGTACAACTGCTAGTTTTAGCTTCTATAGTACTTCTGTAGTAATGATTTAGTTTTTGAAGTCTTGGGTTTGGAGATGTGAGACTTGCCCATAAACTTTTTGACGTAAAATACGTTGGTAGGTACTCTACCTATCTGGATACAGATCTTTCTGTATCCAGACATAAGTATAATTTGGAAGATTGTATTTATAATGTAGGTATGTAGAGTAGCTAGTAAGTCTTCTCACATTAATAGGGAAAATGAAGATTAAACTAGGTTTGTGTAGGTATCATTTACACCATACGTTATGTGTAACCTTTTGTCCATCTTCATTCCATTTCATTCACATTTATTTTTCAATAGTCTCTCTATGTATTCAAATTTATCCAGATATTTCAGATTTACATGACTAGTAAGTTTTAAATCTGAACAAAAGTTCGTACTTTGACTTGACTCTACATAATATTATTCGGCTCTTGCTAATCAAATTCGGCCTAAACCAGATATAATAACCCCACATAATGTAAGTTAAACGTCTGCATCCTTACAATTTCGCCGGACTAGCAATGATGTCACAATAAAAGATTTAATACCACTTGGACCAAGTAGTTATGATATTTATTAACATAGTTTAGTTGATATATGATAGTATAACTTTTTGTCACAGATAATAAAACTAGTTTATGGGGAAATCTCTCTACAAGACACCCAATACAAACACATTTATTAACAACTTAGGTAACTAATTATGACATAGTGTATCACGGGCGTAACCTTAAGTTTTAGATGTAGTGTATATTTCGATTTGTTTGTTTATTTAATTGTATCGATTTCTAAAGCTAAAGCTTTTTACAAGTTACAACAACTGTAGAATCAAAAAAATACGACCAGTCTTATCATCACTTAATGAAACCATGTCTCAAAAATCACATTAATTGCAGCAAAAATCGCGTTATTCTACTTCATATTCTACGCGGCGCTCGCGCTCCTAGTCGTTATATGTATGTGGACGTTCCTCCAAATGCTGGACGCGCGACAACCGCGCTGGCAGCTGGAGAGCTCCATCATCGGCACCAACCCGGGCCTGGGGTTCCGCCCCACCCCGCCGGAGGTCGCTAGTAGTGTCATATGGTACAGGGGCAACGATCCGGGCAGTTATCAGCTATGGGTTAACGAGCTGTCCACGTTTTTGAAAGGTTAGTTTTAGATGCAAATTTTCATCATTACTTTTAACATAAGGTTTGGGATGCAGGTGGAATGCAGCAGATGCGATTAAAATTTTGTAACATTTTTTATTTGTTGATGATGGGAAGATAGGTGCAGATTATGTGACAACTTGAATTTAAATTGTAGGATTACTTAATTACTGTATCAAATCAATTAATAAATTATTGTACACTGCTGCATATCCAAAAGACATCTTATATTGCCTAGAACTATTACGGGCATTACCCCGACCATAAAGAATCTGAATGAAATTGTATATTTAACCCTTCGCAGCCTACAAACGCGACGGTAAGAAGACAATCGCGGGTCAAAATATCCACAACTGCGATTTCAAACTACCGCCACCTGCCGGCAAAGTTTGTGACGTAGACATTAGTGCTTGGGGCCCTTGTGTAGAGGATAATAACTTCGCATACCATAAATCTACACCCTGTGTATTCCTGAAGTTAAACAAAATATATGGATGGAAACCCGCTTTCTATGACAGCGCGGATACGTTGCCTGAAGCCATGCCAGATGACTTGAAGGACCATATTCGGAACATGACTGCGTATGATAAAAATTATGTGAGTTTTAATTTATTTAAAGCTATTTTTGGTTTAATTCATAATTATGTGGTCGACAAATGAAGTCTCATTAGCGTTGTTTAATCCCCAATATAGAGCAGTCTATTTAGGTTAAACACGTGTAAATCTATAACAGCGTAATACCACGAATATCAGTTTCAAGATTTCAAAGTTTCACAACAATAGAATTTAATATCACAAGTTTAATTTAAATATTGTTATCAATTATCGTACTTTTTTTGTAAGCTTTCGATATTCTTATAATTTCCCTTTTTTAATGGATTTAAATTTTCGGAAACTTATTTAGCAAACGACAAACCATCCACACAAAATTTTTCTTTTTAGACCAGGACATAATATTATTAAATACTTTATTTCATTCCCTCACACAAGAAAGATCGAAAATGAAAGATGAAATACGAGCATAATAAATAAATATATTTAATAAAAAAATATATGAAATTATATAAAAGCTAAATTATAAACGTTTGATAAATTTTTTTATAATTATTTTTAACGATTGTAGCTGAACATGGTATGGGTATCATGCCAGGGTGAGAACCCAGCTGACCGGGAGAACATTGGTCCCATACAATACTTACCGTACAGAGGGTTCCCGGGATATTACTTCCCGTATACCAACCAAGAGGGGTATCTTAGTCCACTGGTGGCTGTGCATTTACAAAGGCCTAGGAGTAAGTTATTTTATTAAAATTTTCATGATTTGTCTCTCTGTTTATATTATATTGTGTAAAGAACTGTAAATTTGACCAATTTTTTTGTCCAATGTCTTACTGTTTATATGTGCATGATGTTTTGATAATAATTTTCTTGTTCTTCTTCTCTTTGTTATTACTCCTTCCAAGAGAGTAACAAATTTAAAACTTACAAATTAAAGCATATTTCTCACTTTTTTTATGAAAAGACCGTTTCAGTTCATAGTGAGATAAAAATCGCAGCTTGCCTTTTATCATGTTAATATAATATCATAATATTAATTTAAAATAATATCATAACAATGTGTAATCCCGTGTTTAATTATATTAACCACGTTACACGCTAAAATAATAAATCCGCAGTTCTATTTAATGCTTTAATTTCACATTATATTATTTTATATTTATATACTTACTAGCTTTCTGCCCGTGGCTTCGCTCGCTTTGTCTAAAAGTTAATAAATTATATACTAAAACCTTTCTCTTGAATCGCTTTCATCAAAAAAAACGCATCAAATTCCCTTGCGTAGTTTTAAAGATAATACATGGGGATTGGGGACAGAGAAATCGACTTTGTTTTATACTATTTATTTATTTATTTATTTATTTAGCCTTTTT
>CAJQZM010003845.1:0-15897 GCA_907164665.1 Colias nastes | reverse complement strand
TACTAAGACTTCGTTCTGCGACCGTCTGTCTATATATATATTTTTTTTTAATTCATCGAACTGATCTTCGAACATGACGTTCGATATCTATTTTATCAGCACTGCTACACAGCACATTCCCAGGAAAATCACGAACGCAGGCAACATCATACCTAGAAATTATGAAAATAAATTGGCGTCATTTTTCTCGCAGGCGCTAATAATTCCATTTTTTCTATATGTCGTTTAAATATAGTCAGATTAAAGTATCTCTTTAATAAACAACATCTCTGGTATACAATACAAAAACACTCGACGTAAGCTTGCTCATTCATAAGAAGCAACGCACAGCTAAATATGTAGGTATATAAGAAGTTGGTTCACCTTTTCCAGTCTTCCGAATACTTCATCTACCGTCACGCTGCAATACGAACTTATCTAACATTTATAACGGAAAATATTTTATAACTAAACTTGGCTAAAGTACAAAATGTGGTTCAAAAGTTTAAGAGCAATTCGGGCTCTTTCATAACACCTCTCCAACGAGTTATTTCATTCTAAATAATAAAAATGTTCTTGGAAAAATGTTTTAGTGCTGACGCATTACGGGAATAGTACCACTGATGGGATATAAACCTGCTTACCGGATTTGAGGGTAAAGGCTTAAGTGTTACTCTAGTAAAGAGAGAAGAGAGCAATCTCAGTTTGCAGCGTTAAGGAATGATTTGATAAGTTTGATGACAGATACGTGCAGAGTGGAAAATTACCTTTTAGATTATACTAGCTGTGCTCCGCAGTTTTACTCGCAGTTCTCCGCTCCTGTTGTTCTTAGCGAGATGATATATAGCCTATGGCCTTCCTCGATGAATGAGCTATATAACACCGAAATAATTTTTCAAATCGAACCAGTAGTTCCCGAGATTAGCGCGTTAAAACAAACTAACTCTTCAGCTTTATAATATTAGTAAGTAAAGATTTCTGTACCACTCGCTATTGAGTCCAAAATTAAGGAAATAGCTACGAAAAGTTGAAAAGAACTTTATAAAAGAAAGTTCACACATAATAAAATAATCGTAAGAAGTACATTACATATAACTGAAGATTATCATGATGATAAAAAAAATTAGTACTTTTAAATTGTTTACCCGGGTAGAACCAGGGCAAGCAGCTAGTAAAATTTTGACATATCAAATATATATTATGTACTTAGTGGATGATTTGATATGGAACCATCAACCAAATAATATTCGTAGAGTCCACACATTCATACCCCAGTATGTACGAGAGTAATCTTAACATTGCGTGCGATTTTTTCAATAGTTTTTGCGATTATCACACGCAACTATGATCGAAATACGTTTTATTATGTACCATTACACCGTATTATAAAATTTTCCGTAATTACTTGACCCTGTGACATTTGACAGACGCTGCAAATCCAGTCCTAGATTATTCGTCTCAATACTATCCACTCACTCGTAAAACGAAAACAGAACCCTCCAAATAAAATTAAACTGCCATCACTCCGTACTTTTTCAATAAAGTTCACTAATAAAATTGTTGAAAATCAAGTTATTGAAGTGCCGCTTCGGCGAATCTCCGAAAATTACGGGCCAAAACGTGCCTCCAAATTCTAAATCAACTTTCCTGTACAAAGGGATATTAGCCGCCAATAAAGTTGTAATAATAAAACTTTGGATCCGACTCAATATTTGCGTAAGATCCCGTCTGGGTTACCTTCTCAACCTTCTCAGGTTTAATTAGCCGAGGGAGCTAATTCCCAAGTTTTGATGAATGCTGATACAACCCTTGTTGTCATTGGTCTAGGACATCATTTGGAATTTTGATATAAAACATTGTTTGAATTAATTGCTATTGAAACTGGACGTGTTTTGGAAACCGAACAGCGTGTAATGGAATGCGATTGTAATGCTAATAAAGTTGTGTTTTATTTTGTAGTGGCAGGATTTTTGTTATGATTTATTTATTATATGAGTGATATGAATTAATTTAACGTGACTGTCATTATAATTAGTAAAACCGAAGAATAAATCAATATTGTTCAATCAATGACCACAGTCAAGAGGTTTCATTTTATTTAAAGTATTGTAAGCCTTTCAAATTTTTATAATGTTTTATAATCACTATCACTTTTGAAGACACTATTAAAATAATATTAATTTAAAGTTAACACTTACTTACCTTTTATAATTTAAATACTACAACATAATATTTTATAAAGAAAGCTTAGAAGTAACAAACAATTTGCGAGCACACAGCCATAATTGTTCAGTTATACAATCATTTCATGTTCATATTTGATTTCAATCCGGTTTCCACGAAACCAATCTAAAGTATACTAACATCTAACTCATTCTAGGCAATATCAGTTTTACATTTCATAAAATGTACGTAAAACACTATTTAAATTGTACTTAATCTTCCCAGAGTGTTTACCCAGTTCCCTGGTTCGCTCGAATTGTTATTCTTCACTGATGGTATAAAATTATTAATGGATAGTTTTGTTTAATTAAGTTTAGCTGGTTCGCTTCAAACGGTTGTGAAGTTTCGAGTGGATAAAATTACGTTGGAGTTGGTTTGTTATGAGTTCTTGTGTACTTTGGTGCTATAATTTTTTAAGTAGGTACTTTTGGTTTGAAGTGTTATATAGCGCTTAGAGAGTTGTGATTTTTTTATTAATTTCACGCCCTAGATTTTGCTCGCGTACATTTATGAACCAGTAATTCTGTAGAAACTTTCTTCTCCTATTTCATCTTTATCATTGGAAGTTACTCCTGGAAATTGTAATAAAGACCATGATTGTCTTCGGATCTTTAACAGTCATTGTGTGAAATTTCAATACATTTTGTCAAATGTTTTACCCGTGAAAACAGAATATAATATCACATTTAAAACAATTGTAGAAATTTAAAGTTTCAAATGCGTCCGAATATTCTCTTAAGCCTTAGAACTTACTAAAGTACTATGTAGTGTTTTAACCTATACTCATACTCATTTGATGTGATTGTTATACCCTTTTAAGGAAACAATACATTGTAAAGGGACGCCCTTCCGTCGCGAGTTATTTCAACTTTACAAACACATGTATCGTAAGTAGGATTCAATGTTGTGCCAGGCTTATCGTGCTAATTTTGTTTGTTGATGTGCAAAAATGGTTAAACAGGTTTGCAATGATTTTGGAACAGTGAAGGTAAGCTTTGCCTTTTGTATTTCAGTACATCTTTACATTCATACATGTATATTAACATTTGCCATAGTGCACATTTTTAAGATTCCGAAGCAAATTTTTAGAAGGACATATTAAGGCAAAACAGTTTTTGACGTGACAACGTCTTATAATTCGCTAGAGCCGGTTGCACGCACGAAAAAACATGACTCATGCGGCGTTACCTCGTTCTGAGGCGTTCCGTGTAGGCTTGAAGTGCAAGCGAGAGCGCGGAACGAGCGACAAAGAAGCACAATCGGCCGTTGTCACGTTCAACTATCGTCAGTAAACCGACTTTACAGACAACCATTTTTTTTTTAGATTTTTTGTTTTATTTAGTAACTTATAAATCCGTATGTTTTTAAACTACTGTAAATTGATATAATAACCATCTTGGATGTTCAGTTCTTGTTATGAGTATTTTGACAAAATTGCGTGTAAAAAAAAACATTTTTACTTTTTATTATGATTTATAGCTTACCAAAATAATAAATTGAATATTACCCCAAATCGCGAGCTCTAAAATATTTTGCTGCAGTCAGGGCAAGGAGCACAAATCCACTTGGATTTATATTCGCTGACCGTGAGGTCATAAAAGAATTTACTGCCTGGATGCAATAAGTTTTAGTTTAAAGTAATAAGTAATAATGCTCGCGCAATGCTATTTTATTTCTTATGCTATAAATTATTATGTACGTTTCGCTATTACTTTTTGATGTTAGGTATTTAATCAGTATACATCAAAATAATTTAAGTAGTTAAAACGATATCAATCAATTATTAGTTGCAAAAATGGTAGAATGGGAGCGAAGTTATAGTGATTTTGGAACTATGATAAATTATTAGTCGATGATAACGATGTTGATATCTGTTGGTTCCCACTTTTAAGGTATAGGTCTCTAGTGAAGGTTCAGGCATTACTTCAGTTCATTCATTATGTTTAATTTTATCATCATTATCAGCGTCTTACAGCCTATTATTATTTTTTTATCACTGCAAGAATACAGCTCTCCTGTAAGGTCATAATTTACCGTGCAAACTGTGGTTTGGCAAATGTCACATGTCGATGAACTTTTTAGTTCCGTGGTATAGCGGTTTTAACAGGATGTTTTCCTTCATCAATTCGAGGTGTGGTTATTTGAATGTGCAGATAAGTTGAAATTTTTTATTCATTTCATTCAGATTTTTATTTCAGATTGTGCAGTTTCGTAGCATCGACTTTTTGAGGTGAAACTTCTTTAGACGCGTTGAGGGTAAAATTTTAAAGTCACGTCATGGCAATACCGCCACACAATGGCAATACCGTCACGTCATGGAGTAAGGCGACGATTTTAATATATTTGAAGGTTGCTAAAGACTTCTGATACTTGTGCTCGTCACACACGCTCTTGTCACTTCAAAATATTTCCAGTACCTAGAACATAAATTAAACACATTAATGAAATAACAGAATATCTTTACTGGCGATGATATTAGTCCTTATGTCTGGCAGCCTGCATACAATATGCTTTATTTGCAATTATACATATTAATATTATCTTACGTTATATAATAATTTAATAGACACACACTAGACCATTATACAAAACATACCAAGTGGTCGCGAACTTACACCCTCTGGCATAATAATCAAGTACTGCGTCATCACAATTGTTTCTAAACTAAATAATGTTAACTAAGCCCTTTAACCAAAAGGCCAATGTATATAATATTCCTACTAGTCTTGGACCCATCCGGGTTTATCCGAGATAAACGAAAAAGCCTCTATTATCTATAGCTTGGAAATAAAGTTGCTTTCTTGTAGTGAAAGAAGTATCAAAATCAGCCCTTTAAAATTAAAAAAAAATTCCTTTATAGCAACATAAATATTAATATAAGACGCAAAAGAGTATCAAGACATTAACTTGACGAGTACATTAAACAACTTGACGTGTTGTGCTTTAGTCATTCAATTAATTAATATTATCTTCATTCAATCAACGCGCTAATCATTCAATAAAATTACAAATATAACCCGATGACGGCGACATATTATATACTACCTACTCAATACTAATCCACAAAAAAAATCGATAACATGACTATTGATATTTGACATGCTTGCTTGTCATGCAGCATGACGGTGTGGTCCATGGTTGCGTGCCGAAGTCGCGTGATAAGATTTCATTCACATAATACACAGTAATTACAAGACTGAAAGATTACAGAGAGATGTGTCTGTGCACGGCATTCGGAAATTTGTACCAGCTATATCTCAGTGGAGTTCTGTTGGTTTTTTAGTCTGGGTGTTATATTTGTATGAAAGACGTATAGTATAACTCTTAACTATATTATTTGTATATTTTACGTCTTCATTGAATATAATATTGAAAATGATATACGAGTAAAAAATATAAATGTAAAATATATAAAATTAATATTATGTTCACTAATAAATAAATAACGTATGTTGTATATATTATGTTGCTATATGACTTAGACCAGAGTTCTAGGACGAAGGTTAGTTTTAAGAATGCTTCTATTTCCATTAAAAATAGTTGTTGATTATTTAGTTATCTACAGAAAGAAAACAGTTCATCCGTACTCATACCCATATACACCAGGGTAGAAGCCTTTAAAAATAATAAAAAGAGAAAAAAAATCGCAGTAGGATGAAACCCATTAGAAAACGAGGAAAATATGATAAAAATGTAAGGAAAAATAAATTACGGTCAATCCGAGTTCGGGAAGTGGGAGGGGGGGAGCTTTTAAGAGAAAAAAATGGTCTCTCTCGATTTCCGACAAAACTACAAGTCCTACGGAAAAACGTTCAATGGCAAAGTTGTAGGTTATAAAAAGATCTACAACTTTAAAATTTAGGTGAAAAATTCAAAAAACCAAGATTTTGGTTTTTTATTTTTATCTACTTCAAAATTTATTTTTTTTCTACGAAATTTGGTGAAAACTTACTTTATTATGTCCCAAATACACTGTAATTTATTTGATTGAAAATATTTATTTTTTCGCCTTATTTTGAATTAATACCAAAAAAACAACCTTACTTTCAATCGAAAAGTCACCCGTCAAAATATCATCTTTTTTCAAAAAGTTGGTATGTTTTCTGTTCGTTGAAATCTCTACTTTCCGATGGTGAAAAAAAAAAAATATGTTACCATAGTAAATCTTCTCAGGAAATGCATACAAACAGTGTGATAATGAGCTTTTACAAAATCAGGCAAATTTCTCAAACGACCTGAAATGTTTTTATCGACATCATTTTGCTTTTGAATATGCTTTAAAATGTTAGTTGTATTGTTACTTACAACAGATGATTTTTTATCTTTTGAAATATTACCGAAAAGCCGATACAAGCGAAAATATAGAGTTCGAGAAGTGTGCCTGATTTAGTAAAAGCTCATTATCACACTGTTTGTATGCATTTCCTGAGAACATTTACTATGGTAATGTTTATTTTTTTTACACCATATGAAAGTAGAGATTTCAATGAACAAAAGGCTCCCCAAGTTTTTGAAAAAAGCTGATATTTTGACGGGTGAGTTTTCGATTGAAAATTAGGTTGTTTTTTTGGTATTAATTCAAAATAAGGCGAAAGAATAAATATTTTCAATCAAATAAATTACAGTGTATTTGGGACATAATAAAGTAAGTTTCCACCAAATTTCGTAGAAAAAAAATAAATTTTGAAGTAGATAAAAATAAAAAACCAAAAACTTGGTTTTTTGAATTTTTCACCTAAATTTTGAGGTTATGTGAAAAAATTGCAAATACAAAAGTTGTAGATCTTCTTATTACCTACAACTTTGCCATTGAACTTTTTTCCGTAGGACTTGTAGTTTTGTCGGAAATCGAGAGAAACCATTTTTTTCTCTTAAAAGCTCCCCCCCTCCCACTTCCCGAACTCAGATTGACCGTAATTTATTTTGCCTTACATTTTTATCATATTCTCCTCCTTTTCTAATGGGTTTCATCCTACTGCGATTTTTTTTTGTTTCAAAAATTATCTACCCTGGTCTAATATTCGTACCCGTAGGTATATAGAGCTCACAAAACTTGAAATCCTTTCATACAATTTAATCCTAAATGACTCGCAGTTGAAAAAGCACGAAAGAATCGAATTCCAAACAAACTCCAACTAAAACTGTATTTCCACAGCAAATTTTCCGTAATAATTCGTTTTTAAAGCGATATTTCTATAAATGCATAAAAATAACGCTTGCAACCGAACAGCTCGTAGGTTTGAAAAATGAATGAGTCCTAGCAAGATACCTCGATGTGTTAATAATGCCCTCGGGTATTTCACAGAAGTGGGAATCGTTTCCATGGTAACACGGGAAATTTGGAGATTACATGTTCATGACGAAATTATGTTGTACTAAGTTGGATGCTGTCTATGGTATGAACTTAAGTTTGAGACTAAATTCTATTCAACAATGGGAATAGTTGTTTATATTATAATATTTTTATGGTCTCATCACCTTAATTACCTGTACGTAGAACAGGGCTTATTATGATAATGTTGTTCAGGATATTTATTATGAGGTGTAATATTATTATATTAAACTTATTATAATAATTTGTTGTTTCGATTGTCCATTATTATATTAGAAAACTATTAGAATCAAAATATAAAATGAAAATAAAAATTTGCTAAACATGCCGCCCTAGTTATATATATATATAACGGAAAATTTCCTGCCGGTAAAGGTTAATCCAATTTGTCCGAAAAAAAGATTATTCACTTACTAACAGTTAGCTTGAAAAAAACATTGCTGAACATGAATTTTATCGTTCTCTTTTGACTTTTCCACTAACAATATTGATTTGATTCAATTAAAACCAGCATTTTCTTATTATGCCATACAAATTTCTACTCATATCTACCGCAAGAAATTGATATTACGATTGAAATTCCCTCATCTATTAATAATGCTTATCGTAGCAGTGGAAACGTGCGCATTACTCGTTGAGTTATTACCTAGTAGCGAGATTTCCGAGTTTTTATAATGAATCACATTCGCTCCTAGGGTACACCAGAAGGTTCTTATTCATCGCCACACAATTCTGGGTATGGTAGGTTATTCAAATAGAGATTGCGAAAGAACTGACGTATGGAATATACGTCAGTTCTATAAGGCGTAGTTCTTGTATGGTTAAGGTGGCGTGGTTCTTGTATAAGATTTGATTGTTTTGTTGCTTGGTATTTATTCTTTCAAGTAGACTTATTTTAGAAGCGCTCTTGAAAAGTTGTGAAACAATTAAGTATCACTGGTTCGGAAATTTTTGAAAGAAGAGCCTTGTAGGTAATTGCTCATTTTGTTTTAGTTAAAATGTATTTGCTTTTGAATAAACAATAAAAAAAATATATTTTGTGCATTCATTTATAAAACTAGGTGAAGCCTGCCGCTTCAACTAGTTAAGTAACAGGCTATTAATCTAACATAACTATGTATATTTAAAAACTTTCAAGTTTGTAATATTAGAAGGTACATGTATAATTTATGTAATTTATCACAAAAATATTTTATTCACATTAAATTCTGTTTAAATTATATTTCCTTTGGTTTCTTGGAGCGAAAATTATTATGAAATAGTGGTTCAAGGCGAGACTGGATAAGCTTAAGGCTTAGTCTACATCCACCTCTGCAATTTGTTGTGCTTTTTGAACTTTTTGATAATAAAAAGTTAATATATTTTCAGACAGACGTTTGTGTTCTCTATTTTTATATATACATAATATATCAATGTGTAGATGTAAAAATACTCAACAATTGTATTTTGACTAAAGTATTTTAGTAAACTTTGTGTGTTTGTGTTATAAGAGATTATTTTATAAAAATATAGAGCTGAAACATCACGAAATAAAAGTGTTTATGTTGCTCTTGCTCTAACACTGGTATTTTTAAAATGTTATTGTGTACATTTTCAGTTAAAAAACATAAAAAATATAATGTTATTGACCGATTAATATCGACGTCATATGCATGGTACCTATATAAAATAAATTGCTTAGAATCAATAGTTACAAGTTTTCTGTTTTCCCTATATTGTAATATAATATTATATCTACAATTAATATTTAGAAATATTTGCGATATAATATAATGAATAGAAACGAAACGAACGTTAAGAGAGTTAACTAACAAGTTAAAGCTATTCTACATGCGTTATAAACTAAATAAACATGTTTTATAAAACATTTTAAATCCTGTGGAAAAACCAGTAATTTCTCGCAGAATTCCCTGAACACGTAAAGTAGGACAGGCACATAAAACATATTTTTTACCTACAAAAACTTAGGTGTAGATAATTAGTATTCCAAAACCTAAATACGGTGCTCATCAAAAACCCGCGTAAGTTGTTTTGCTTCATTTTTATTACATCACTTCAGAAGGTTTTCGGGTCAAGGGCCCTCACTGTCCATATGACGAGCGAATCTTTTTGCTCAACTTGTGGCCTTTTACAACTAGCCAGCTGGAGTACACTCTTGTGAAGGATTCGGTGAAATGTTTTAGAGTTGCACACTCACTTGAGGCTGTCTAAATGTATGGAGTAGATCGTACGAGCATGTGATTATCGATTATTATGAAAAACAACGAAGTAGTAGGTACTTTGTTTCACATTTTTGTAAGTGTTTAAAGGGAAGAAATTCTTAAAAATAAAGAGTCGTCGATCGTGGATTTCTTACAGAATTTAAATACTTCTAATATTTACTACTTTTTGAATGATCATAAAATTGAGTTGACAGAATTTTAATAGCTCAGTTTTTATAGAGAATTGATAACGTATTTTAATAGATATTGAGATATCTAAAGTGTGGCTTCATACCCCACGAAGGCACGGGATTTCACACATTATTGCAAAATGATATTCCAATTTAATACCGCGAAGGTTTCCGGTAACATCTGTTGGTGATATTTGATTCACTGTCACTTATTCACTTCTCTAAATACAATTATACTATAGGTAGGTACATAATATTATGAAACATGGAAAGAGTAATTATAATTGTTTAATACTCTTTTTTTTATTGGTAATAGGGAAGCGCTTGACCACAATCTCGCCTGATGTTAAGCTAAGATGTGGTCTAAGATGGAACGCGCTGTTCACTCTACGCTTGAAGATCAACATATTGTACTCGTCGGGGAACTCTGTTATTTATGATTAATTTCATCTTAATCCGACCAGCCGTTTTTGAATGAATTTGAAATAAAACAAGCCATTCATATTCATTCATCTCATACTCACAAAACTTAGTACATAACATCTTTATTAAAATGTGGTTAATCATATTATGATGTTTAGATAAGATTATAAATACAAAATGTTTCAAACTTCATTTTCAGACATTTGATGAATTATTCGGAGATCCTTCGCAGTCTGTGAATAGATTTTATCCATGTTTAATTATTTAATTAAATTATACTCAAGCTAATTATAACTTCATAGCTACAGAACATTTATAAATAGTGGATTCCGAGTACTCGTTTATGATATTATTAATGACTATTCCCGCCCGCGACTTCGTCTACGTAAATTTCTTTTTGCTTAAACCAATGCAAAAAATGTTTATGAATTTCATATTAAATCACTAAGAACTAATTATTAAGGTCTCTAGAATCTAGCCATTTGTCCTGACTTCGCCAATCGCCAAAATATATGCAACTTGGTGAAGATGTTCATCCCTACTAATATTTTAAATGCGAAAGTAACTCTGTTACGCTTTCCCGCTTAATCCTCTCAACCGATTTTGATGAAATTTGGCACAGACAATCTTTAGACCCTGAGAAAGAACATAGGCTGCCTTTTATTGCGAAATATGTACCACGGGCGAAGCCGGTGCGGACCGCTAGTCCCTACTTGATTTATATATCAGTGTTTATTAAAGTACACTAATTGTATCCTATCGTCTCTACCTGTCTATATTCTAGTAAATTGTATTTTTTTTTTTATCAAACAAATTAACAAAAAATTCAATATTTCTATTCAAGTTTAACCGCATTGCTCCGTTCTAATTGGTGCTAGCGTGAGGATATAGCCATCCTCGATTCACATCGGACCTGTAGTGAGATTAGCGCGTTCAAACAAACAAACAAACTCTTCAGCATTCTAATATTAGCATAGTTTTCAAGACGAAGAAGGTAAAACCCACAAAACCACTGCAAAGCCACTTGCCGTTCCAAGCCTAACAACAAACAATATTATAATTGAAACACGTTACGCCCTGCATTCTTAATGCCATAAACGGTCAAACTCAGCATTTTGTGAATAATAAAGCAGTTTAATGCGAAAACTTTGGAGGAATATTATTTTTCCTTGCCTCGAAGTTGGGAACTCCGATTAAATTCGGTTTACGTGTCAGAAGTACTTTCGTAACGGCATGTTTCGTAATTTGACTGGGAATTTTACATGTAAACGCTTTTCAGTGGATTGCTGCAATGGTTTTATGTTTAATTTGTTGTACAGTTATATAATGTTTGTGTTTGCTCCAGGGGGTATTTTGTGAAATTTAAATTTTCGGGTCATAATTTTGTCTGGATATATTGCTTTCTATATAAATGGTAGCTTTAGCATTAAAATTACGGCATACTTTTACATTATGCGTTATTTACATTATTATTGCAATAACCAGCCATTGTTAATTTCGGTATAGTATGAATTTGCCAGTCAGTTCAATTTACGGCGTAAACTGTTTGGAATTAAGAAGTCCTAATACGGCCCCTGTTACCATAATAAAAGATTCAATTAACAATAGTTCATCTTTAGTTATAGAGTTAATACAGATATAATTCACACTTTTCTCTATCTGTATCTGAACCGAATATTTTTGATCATCCATTATTAATATTATTTGTTTACCTATTGTTTCACTTGCGACTCATGAGGTCAACATTCACTACACGCAATTGTACCAAGCAGACTAACTGTTTTCTAAAGGAACTAACATTTAAAAGACGTGGATACATCGGTCGCGAAAGATTTATAAGGATTCCTGCTTATGGAATATCCTAAAAACCTTTTTAAGTCAAGTTTAGTGTAGAGGATTAGTCTGGGATTTAACCCTTTGCTTATATTAAGATAACCGACCCTAACGTATTATAAGCGTCAAGTGATTAATTAATGTAGAATACAGTTTTAATTTGTACTATCATATGTAAACTAGTAACTACAGAAAGTTTTCTTTCAGCCATTTCTTTTTACATGACTAACGGTCGACATTATCAGTTTTTCTCATATATCTTCAGTGTACATAAAAGTTAAATTAGCTTACGACTGCACTTTAGTTTGCGTCAAATAGTGCCTTAGAGTGTTTATAATAACAAAGAGGAAAAAAATAAAACACACATTCGACATATAATTTGTATTAAATCAACAATATCTTAGTCTTTACATTCTTTGGTATAATTAGCAGCTCGTTTAGGTACAGTACTATTAAATTCACAATCCATTTCGAATTGGTTACAACTATGTTACATCTATATAAAATATGTTACAATACTTCGATATCCTGAGAGAGAACTGCACTTCTTCAAAGTGTAGCTGATGTTAAGGCCTATTTAAACCGGAGCGTTATCCGCTACGTTATGTAGTATATTACTTAGATAAACTAATCGCGTACCCATCGGGATACTGCTACCCACGGCGGTAGCAGATAACTTCCAGTTTGAATAAGCCTTTATTCTTCTTAATTATACAACAATATCCGAACCACGCCACTGAAAGCGACTCGATAGAACACAGTGGAGTCTTTCTAGTGGCAGTACGACATAATCCGGGGCCATTTCCCCAGGAGCCTTATGTATGCGTAAATGCATTGCCCAAAAAATGAATTGCTACAATGGCTTTTGTCTTAAGTAAGGAACTCATGGTTTGCTTTAATTATATTAAACTCAGCTGACTTGATAGATATTGCCCTATCTTCACGCGTTATATTATGTCGAGCGCGTGAAATAGGTAGATTTTTGAATTATTACGTTTTCTTCGCTATTTCTGTTCATTAATTTAAACATAATTGCAAATAAAGTAAACTTACCTATTCAACAAGTGTATTTACATATCATTTACACAATATTTACGACATTTGCACCGTTAAAACTAAAATATAATAAACATTGGTTACACCACAATTACCTAATTTCTCATGTTCCTCACAACACATCAAATCAAATAAACATATTTACAATAATTGGTTATTCATTATATTGGTAATTAATATCTCATTTAATTTTAAAATGTTTCATTACAAATTCCGAGTACCTACCAATAAATTACATGAACATCACAGAAATTCTCATAAATTTTTAAACTAAATTGAGTTACTTCTTATCCTAATAAATCAATTCAATTTGAATTATATTTCAACTCTTGCAAGTGGCATCAAATATCGTTCAAAATGCAATCATTTCTCATGATTTAAGGCATTTGGCTTGGAATTGATCCATACATAACGGTAATTGTAAAATTTGCATAGCTTAGCTCTGCTTCCTTAGTATAGCACCGTCACAGAGCGGCCATTTTGAGACGAGACATGAAAGGAAAAGTTACAAAACATCTCGGATTTTTTAATGGACAAACGCTGTTAGGTGTAACGGCCTATACAAAACAATTACAGTTAAAAAATTCTAGTTAGCGTCGCTTTTAAAAGGTTCCGTTGCCATTAGTTACCGCGTTCGTAATCATTTGTGGAAAGAGTGTAATTTTGTCTAGGATTCATGTACAGTAGTTGTGTAGGTTTATGTATAAGTTTATCTATTCCTCCAAATATTTTCATCTTCTTAACGGCCTTCCTTATAATTGTCTCTGTTTCAAAACTTATACAAACCAAATTGTAGTTATGTCCTAATTTTTTTCCTTTCATAAAAAGTAATGATTACTGCTTGTTTCGTCGTTTAATTCTTTATCATTATTGGCATGTACATTTCCTACAGCGGCTTTCTCTCAGGATATATAAGACACAGCTATACTCTATGTATTGTTAGCCCACACGATGATACATAGTAGAATTAAAATTTGGCACACTTGCAATTTGGCTCCGGATCCCGGCGAGGTTACTGAAAAACACATTATTTTAGTATACATTCAATTTAAAATCAATTGCCAAGGGAGATGGTTGAAAAATTATGACTTGGTGAAGTTGTTTGCCATATTTGAGAGCAGATTGTTTTAATAATAGGAGAGGGAAATTTTCTGGAGATTTTGTAATGGTTTGGGAAACTTGTGATGTTATTAAAATATTAAAGGTGGCTAGGTTCTCTCTTTGCAGTAGCTAACTAAATTGCTTCTCTTTTAGTAGGTATGCTAAATTCCCTATATAAAAATCTCTTTCAAAATGAGCAAGAGTTCATCAAACTAATACTCTATTTAAAAATTTCATTTAAAAACATTTCATACGATATAAGACATGGAACATGAAAAACGTCCTTAAAGTAATAATCATCTAAAAATAGTAGAGAAAACTGCTCAAGTATCATTGCTATGTATAACCTTTAACCATACGAAATAGGCACTTAACGGAATGCGAATCGCAACATATGAATTCCCAGTACACCACACAATAATATGATACACGTTCATAATAAACAGGAAAGCAGAGCAATAAGATTAGCAAAGAGGTCATTGAGAGCGTGCGTTATGACCTGCGGGATCATTTGCGAAGACAATTTCCTGTGGCACAGAGGGACTCTGTTCTTATATTTAGATTCTTCTCAACTGTCGGTGTTATTGATTGTAAGTTTAACAATGTTAAGGAACCAGGAAATATAGTAAAATATATTTAAGTCAGCAGTTATGTCTATAGGATTTTTAAGGTAATTATAAACTTTTCCATCAATGTAGAATTTGAATAAAATTACAACCAAATTGAGTTATCATTGAAGTGAGTAGTAGATGTCTTGAAATGCTTAAAACTATTATTAGGAATTACTAACTTAGTTCTGCTAAAATTGCTCCAGAAGTTCCTACAATTTTCGGCATAGTTCTTTAAGACTCTAATTTCGCTTTAACGTCATAGTTGTTGAATGTTACTTCAGTACAAAATCGACTAGCCAGATTACAGATATAATATTCATGACCAACATCAATCAATTACCATGATGTCTTATAGTTTTATTTCCAGTGATAGCGCTAGACAATCTAAATAGTACTGTCGTTTTTCCACACTGGATATAATACTACTTTAA
The DNA here is from genome assembly GCA_907164665.1 of Colias nastes. Taxonomy (NCBI): domain Eukaryota; kingdom Metazoa; phylum Arthropoda; class Insecta; order Lepidoptera; family Pieridae; genus Colias; species Colias nastes. The sequence goes on along the minus strand of CAJQZM010003845.1, from coordinate 516 downwards.
GACAGCGTGGTACGGGGACAAGAAAATATTTTTTTGGGAAGCGGTTTACCGCAATCTCACCTGGTGGCGAACTAAAGTATTGTATAAGATGGAATCGCTTCCCTACAAGGTACTAAGTAAGTGTATAGCGCTGTCATGTTTGCACAATGAAAATAATACTGCTTTAAGACATCATCATGATAATAAAAACTCACCTCTTTCTATCTTAGGGTCACTATTAGCAGAGTACAATGCGACAGCAGCGTTGTCTCTATACAGGTCTCCGACTTTCGCTTCACATCGGAGTATGGGCGCTCCTCTCTCATAGTGTGCTGGCCAGAGGTGCACCTGCACGAAGAGTTCTGATAGGAACAGCCCTTCTGGTGCTGGTTGTGCACTGTGGAGACCTGGCGTTACCTGGTGAGCAGATAAATAATTGTATGGAGATGTTACTTGAATATCTGATAAATATCTTTATGCATTAATATGTTTTATACAGGGTTACAGGTTAAGTCGACCTATTCCTGTTAAGAGCGT